>JAVSBS010020304.1:421-13526 GCA_033124195.1 Coracias cyanogaster | reverse complement strand
CCTGCCATGGCAAGGGGGTTGGAACTAGATGATCTGTGAGGTCCCTTCCAACCCAAACCATTCTATGATTCTATGATTTATTACTGTTTGTATGGAAAAAAAGTTTTAAGGAAGACAAACAGCCATATAAAATAGCATAGCAAATGTGTGTCAGCTGTTTCATGTGTGTTAACAAAGATTCATCTGCCCAATTTATTTCTGTCCTATTTTTTTCTACTAGAAAGAACAAAACTTCAGAAACTGTTCAGGGTTTAAGCGATTAGACAAAAAACTATCAGAACATTGATCTTCCTTTTAACTAGGAGACAGAACGTAGTTTAAAGTGAAAAAATGAGAAGCCATAAGGCTACACTACAGAGTGGACAACTTCAGATCGTCAAGACAAACAAGACTAATACAGAAGATTGCATAAGAGACTCTGCAACAATAAGCAACACAGAAAATATAACCCAAGTACCTGCAAAAAATCATTCTGCAATTGGTCTTTAAGAGACAAGGCTCAACCTAACGGTCCAAATTACACTGGGTCTTAACAAGGAGTCGCTTATAGGCGGTAAAATATGTACAGAAAGCTTCTGAAGTGTCCTTGGTTTTTGTAACCCGTGCTTCATCAGTAGCAGCTGATAAAGTATTTTGCCTAGATTCAGATTTTGCACGTACATTTGCATGATTACTACTTATTAATCTCAAGAAGACAATGAGGTGTTATAGAAACAAGAAAACAAAAACTAGTTACAGGCAAGAGAAGAAACACAGGCAGAAAGGAGGAGCAGGGAGAACAGGGGTGAGGATGCAGTACTGCAGTCATCCTTCCACCCTTCAGGGGATGGCAAAACTACTGAACTGTTTTTAACTACTAAGTGCTGCTGAGTAATTCAAAGCATAACTCAAACGAACCCATTACAGACTATCACACGAACCACAGGAGGGCCCTGTGATACCTGTGGTGCTATCACAAAACCTCTGTCATCTTCTAGGGAAGAGATAAGGAAGCTTTATATTAGAACACATGATCATTAAAACCCAACTGAATTTTAAAAACAGTCATTTATGTTAATTAGATAAAGTAAATTATCTGTGGGAAAAATTGATACAGTGTTGAGCACTAAGTGAAATTCAAATTAAATTCAAGTTATTTTCCCTCTGGCTAGGATTTTAGAATTATTTATGATAACATTAATGGAAAAATGCCTTTCTTTTTTTCCCCCACAGTGAACGATGACCATCTGGCAACTACAGGTACAGAATTCTGAAGTTATACATTATTCAGCTATACTTACAATCAGTTATTTTTCTGGGCTACAGAAACCCAGACAAATAGCATAACATTGTTTATACAGAGGCAGGAAACATCTGGGCTTAGTCAGTGAAGCAGAAATTAATGAAAAAAATTGAGTTGCCAGCTGCACCACAAATATTACCTTGCCAGTTCTGTTGCAAAGACAGTGCAGCTACACTGCATACAAGTAACTGGCTTCCTAAAGAAAGCATGTTAATTGTCTGTGCTCAGTGTCCGCAGCAGGGAAGGGAAGCTCAGAAAGGCATTCCTATACTTCCAGAAACACCATGCTTGATATCCCAGTTCTGTAGGAGTAAATGACCTACCATTGAACTTCCAGGAAGTGTATTTTTGTACCACTGCAAAAAAAGAATGAAACTGCAAAATGAACCACATAGGGAATGGAGGGATTTGAAGAACCCTGAAGTCACTCTCACACACAGAGATTTGCTTGAACATGCTGCCCTCACAAAGGATCCTGAATGCACGATTTAAGGAGCATCTCTTCGGCTGCTGCGTGTTCACATACAGCTTACATCAAGGTTGAAGGGATCAGAGGTAAGGTTTTGCACTACAGTGGAATTAAGATTTTGTTGATGTTTTTTTCTAAATGCACATCACAGTTGTTTTATATAATGGGGTTACACAGCTGCAGAACTGGCACTATGACTACGACTTACAGAGGATTTCCTTGACTTGTCACTTCCGTGCCCTAAAGGTTATGCCAAGGCCAGTCTGACAACCAGGCAAGAATGACAGAAACAATTAAGGCAACTGGGCCCAGATCTACAAGCAGAATGATGCAGAATTACTAGCCTAAATCCAAGATGAAAACCCTCACACGCACCATAAAGCCCCTCGACAGGCCCACCAACTTCAGATACATAAAGCTGCAGACATATGGATGGTTAAAAAAAGCTTGCATACCAGCCAGGTTATGAATCAGGCACCACACAAATCCAGTTTTCAAAAGCATTAGCCACCTAATGGACCCAATGTGAACAAACACTAACATAACTGAGCACCTCACTGTAAAAAATAGTCTTAAAAAATACAATTTAAAAAAATTCCAACTCTAAAGAAAGACAATAAATATTTATCCAGGATAATATTCCTATGCCAATTCTCAAATCCTAGAGATTTAACACCCTCACTCTCCACACCTGACACAGTATGTACTCTATGAAGAGCCTCCTATTCATCCAGCTAGAGAGCATTCACGGACAGTCTTCCTGTCCTCTACTGAAACTGTGCAAGGGAAGAGGATTCATTAGACTAGACAGACAGAAGCATGACTTGTAAGCAAATGACTAAGACACTCACCTACAAGAGAGAAGAACCAGAGGTTCTGCTTACTGTCTCAAAGACTATATGTAAACCTCACCCCATGACTGATTAAGCTAATAATAGGCTGCCATTAGGGAAGAGATTAGAATAGCTGGGTTGTTCTGAGACACATGAAATCCTGGTTTAATGGCCTGCAGGAGAAAGATGCAGCCCTGTTTTGACTCTATCTGTTCTGGGATGTTTTCTCCCCTCTGCATCCCTTCCGTACAATAATGAGATCAATCATTTTTATTGTATCATTTCTGCAAGGATTAATTGCAAGTACCATGACGATTAAAAATACACCAGAGGCATTAATCACTCCCATAGACACAACACTATAAAGTGACAGCTTCCAGAGAAGAAGAATGACATGCCCTGGATGAAGCAACAGGGAGCTGTACTTTTAGAAAAGAAGATATTTGCTTCTTAAAGGCTTCATCACAGTATTGTTATTAAAAAGGTATTTACATTTTGCTACCTAAACATTAATCACTCCTGGTTTTTCAGAAAACCCCAGCCCTCTTTATTGTTCAGTTTGTTGTTTCATTATTTCCCCTCCAGTTTCTGAGAGAGAAAGCTGTAACTATTTGGCAAGCACAGTCTTATGGTAAAATTGTTGTAGATTTCCAAGACTTCTCAAAACTACCTTAAACAAAAGCCAACCTGTCACAGAGGAGTAAAGGAGGTTTTCCTTTTACTGAACACATTTATATTTCTGGAAATGTAAAGGTTTGTTTAGTTTTTCTAGAGAAGACCCTTTTTTAAATTATGTGGATGCAGAGCAGACAGATGACTGGGGTACTTTCAGCAAAGGAATATTCCAAGAGCTATACTTTGGATACAATCCAACCCCGCCTGCATGAAGGGAAAAAAAATAATAATAAAAAACAAACCCACAAACACAAAATCTATTAAGTCACACTGGAAAAAATACAACAGAAATTCCAAGTAACTGCTGCTGAGCCTATTAAATGGATACTTCCCTATCTATCACAGTCAAACTTTCAGCTCTGACCAGCTGCACTTCACAGCAGACAGGACCTACTCTTCCAGATCATCAGAATACAGGAACAGGATGGATGTTTTCACCTGAGTGCCCTTTGAGTCTGTCATCTGCAGTTACACTTACTGTATAGGTTTCTGTAAAACACAGATTACTACTCTGAGAACCTTGCATGCCTTAAAGAACTCATCCGTAATAGGCTGGGGAACCAGAAAAATAATGTTATCACAAGCTGAAGGTGGGGAAAAAATGGAATCTCAGAGGAAGTCTGTGCCTTTACCCCAGGATGATCCCTCATCTCTAGGTCACTTTAAATGATGTAAAAATCAAGTCAGTCTGTCAAAAGGCACTAACAGTAATAAACGCTCATAATCTAAAATTAGCAGTGAAAATATTAGTTTTAGCATCACATACAATTTAAAACAGATGTTTGAAAAAGCAAGACCATGATGCCCATAGAGATCCAACTGTACCAAAAATGGATGCAATATCTTTAAAAATAATTTTCCTTCCTAATGGCTTTGTTGTTTTCAAGACAGTTAAAGAAACCTTTAGACAAACTTTTGTCTAAGTAGATTTAGCTGAAAACACAGGAATTTTTCCCTGTGTCACCCTCCTTACAACCTCTGCTCCTCAGAATAAAAAGAGTACAAGATGATTATTTCAAATGGGTCTATCAACAGAAACAGCATCCAGGAACAATATGAATTGACACACGGCTGTAACCTAATTTCTAAAGCAAAATCATAAGCTCTGAATGCCCAGAGTGAATTGTTTCAGCTAAACTTTCTATTTCAGAGAGACGTAATGTCATTCAAAAGAGGGTTGGGTTTTTTTTCCCTTAAATCTGACTCTCCATAGTCACTCAGCAGCTTCAGTCTCCTGGTAAAAACAAGCTTTTTGTTTGCAGAGGAAAACTTGACAAAGGAAAAGTAGGCAAAGGGAGCTTATAAAACAGTTATTATTACAGATGCATTAAAGTATCAATTTAATTGTTTTGCAGATCCCAATTAGATGTGTAATAATGTAAAGAAAACTATTATTTCCTTTAGAAAACATACTTCCCACACAACATCCTTGTCACTAAATTGGAGAGATATGGATTTGATTAGACTACGTGGACTACTCAATGTATAAGGAACTGGTTGGATGGCCAAGAGTAAAGAGTTGCTGTCCACAACTCACTGTCCAAAGGGAGATCAGTAACAAGTGGTGTCCCTCAGGGGCCTGTATTATGACCAATACTGTTCAGTATCTTTACTAATGACATAGACAATGAAATTGAGCGCACCGTGAGCATATTTGCAGATCACACCAAGGTGAGGGAAGGGATGCCAACCAGATGGGCCTCGACAGGCTTAAGGAGTGAGCAAATGTCAACCTCATGAAGTTCAGCAAGGCCAAGCGCCAGGTTCTGCACATGGGTCAGAGCAGTCATCAGTATCCATATAGACTGGGTTACAAATGAACTGAGAACAGTCCTGCAGAGGAGGACTTGGGGATACCAGTGGAGGAGAAGTTGGTTATGAGCTGGCAGTGTGCACTAGCAGCTCAGAAAGCCAACCATGTCCTGGGCTGCATCAAAAAAAAAAGAATGGCCAGCAGATCAAGGGAGGTGATTCTCCCCTCTGCTCTTATGAGACCCCACCTCAAGTACTGTGCTCAGCTCTAAGATCCCCAGTGCAAGAAAGACATGGACCTGCTGGAGTGGGCTTAGAGGAAGGCCACAAAAATGATCAAGGGACTGGAACATCTCTCCTATGAGGACAGGCTGAGAGAGCTGGTGCTGTTCAGCCTGGAGAAGAGAAGGCTCCAGGGTCACCTTATTGTGGCCTTCCAGTACTTAAAGGGGGCTTAAAAGAATGACAAACTTTTTTACCAGGGCCTGTAGTGGACAAGGGGCAATGGTGTTAACCTGAAAGAGAGTCGGTTTAAATTAGAAACAAGGAAGCAATTATTTACTATGAGAACAGTGACACACAGGAATAGGTTGCCCAGAGAAGTTGTGGATGCCCCCTCTCTGGAGGTGTTCAAGGCCAGGCTGGATGGGGTTCTGGGCAACCTGGCCTAGTGGAAGGTGTCCCTGCCACGGCAAGGCGGTTGGAATTAGATCATCTTTAAGGTCCTTTCCAACACAAACCACCATATGATTCAGCCAATGTATTTCAAAGGCTACATTCCATACCAAGAAAAACCCTCTCAGTTTTATTCTATCTGTAGTTCCAGTACTTTGTTAATTTGCTTTAGAAAATTATTATACTGATGACAGTATGTAGCAATATTAACGGAGGTAACAACATACAACTCCTAATCATAAATTCGTATTACAGAATGTCACCTTCCTGGGTGAAGTTTATGATTATGCCTTTGAAAATGTATAACTATTTGAATATGTTAAAAGTTTAAAACCTACTCCTGGTACATCTGTACATATTTCTGTATGGCAAATAGTTCCTCCTGTCGTATTTCCTGAACTGACGTCTTGTTCAACAGTAAAGGTCCTGCCCCAAATCAGAGACAGCGGACAGGAACTGTAGCTTTTCCCACATAGGAAGTACCCTAGACACCAGGACATAGGGTTTTCTGAACAGAAAGATGGTCCCTTTTCAACTTGGATAACACCACCAACCTATATCAATCCCTCAGCTAGTCATCGCCTAGCAGAACAAAGGCAACACAGTCACCAGGACAACATGTTTATACCTTCTCTTGGGAATAAATACTTAAACTTCGGCAAACTGATATACTCCGACAGCTGTGAGATGTAACATTATGCAAATTTTCCTTTTTACAAGAGTTAATGGATCTTCATACTGGATGGGAAACTAACCATGAACATTTACTCTAACATCTCAGTTAGCAGCATCACTTTGTGGCTGAATTCTGGTCTTTCATTTCCTTTCCATTTCCCAAATTCTTTCCAACTTTTCTTTTTTCCAGTTTTCTGTTCAGCGTTTCTACTCTTTCCTATCTCATATTTTTAGCATATCATTCCTTACCATTACTCATTCATTTTTTCTACCTTTGCCACAAGGTAACGCAGTCCGATTGTTAACTACAAACAGAAAAAATCATCCAATATTCACAATAAAAAAAACCAGAATGCATATCACTATCACAGTCATGAAGTTCCAGACAGGATCTTTGCTTTTCATCACCACACACACTTGGGTGTGCCTGGACATCATAAAACTTTCTAGCTTTGAATTTACTGGCTTGAAACAACAAAGTGGCTTGCCAATATGCTGACTGCCTACAAAAGGTTTGAATTCGCAAGAGAGACAACAGGAGGACTTTGACCTCTACCTAACTGGAGTACTATGTAATTATTATTTTCTGAATCAGGTCAAAACTATTTTGGCAATGTGAAAGCTAAGCAATCTAAATTGCTAACATCCCTGTGCCCCCTTTTCACTTAATAATAGAGAAAGAACCGAAAACTTTAGAGTGTCTTTCCTTAAACAGCAGTAGATGATGGAAAAACCCCTATGAAATGACAACTACCTCCAGATAAATTTGACCTACATAATTCAAACGCACAAAATTTGTTGAGAAAAGCATTTTCTCCCTTTGCTGTAAAGCAACATAGAAGGTTAAAAAAACCAACCAACAGAAACCTTCTAAGCCAGACTTGTACATGCTGCTTTTAGGGCCACACATCTCTCTTTCAAGTGAAGAAAAGAGAAAGTAGCAGAACTATTATCTCAACAGCTGGAATATATCATATGCAGTTTTATACAAACCATGCTTTCCCCTATCTAGACAGATTTTTTTACATGCTTTAAACGATTTTTTAAATGCCTTAAAAAAAAAAAGGGCACTGTCTTCTTTAATTTAACCCTTGACCCTCCCTTTGTTTCCCAGACATGGCTAGCAGAACTGTGGGACATATTTCAAGAAACTCAAAGAGGCAGAGAACATTCCACATGCTCAAGGTAATGACGACATACAAGCATGCATGCCAAACCCCAGAAATGTAGCAGCCACCCAAGGTGACATGACTCAAATTGAGATGGAAATCAAATGGATCAAATCAATTATTTTCAGCATTTTCTTTTTAAGTTAGTTGACTGTTAAGACGGTTTTCAGCAGACTCACAGCATGCTCCAATGGTCAATACTGTAACTGAAACACTCACTTTTCCCAGTTACCTTTTAAAAACCCCTTCAGATAAGTTGGTGCAGTAACCCTCCACCTCTCCCTCCCAAGGGTCCATGAATAAGTAGTTGAAAAGCATTAGTTCCAAATAAACTCTGCTTTGGGCAACCAACCTTACAGAAAAGAAACAAGCAATGTAAGTGATAGGGAAACACTTCCACTTCACAAAAACACAGCAGGCAAAGAAGATGAAAGCCATGTTTGTTCTTGAGTAGAATGATGACGGCATCACCTCCTGCACATGCCACAGAAAAGACAAATACTAAGTGGAGATCAAATATTGAAGACAAATATTAAATGGAGATAAGCTGGGAAGTGTAAGGATTAATTTCTCAACGATGAAAATAAATGCAAAGCAGAGTTGGAGTCCATCTATTCCTGACAAATTCAACTGAAGTGTGAACGTATTTTTATAAGCTACTAGCTATGGCTAGTTGGAAGCCCGAGGAGCAGGGAACTGGAAACTGTTGGAGACAGTCAACCTATTTGCATAAACCCACAGATGAAAGGAAGCTCTGCAGGACATAAAGCCAGCAAGCAAATGTTTGGGGTTTGTTTTTTTTTTTAATGGAGAATCCATGGCATGCTGGCACAAAAAGTAGGTGAATCTGATCTCACATCAGACCATTTCTAACTCTTCCATGGCTGGTCAGTCCTGCTGTCTAGTTGCAGAACAGCTGGGGAAGGAAAATTTCTGGTATCCTCCACAGCAGTGCTGAATAACTTTCAGACAGCTAGCCTGAAGGAATAGGACAGGACCAAATCTGCAGCTACTCTTCTACTAAAAAAGTGAAAGTAAAAGCTTACCCGAACACAACATTAAGTGCCATTTAATCTTCATTTTGAACACATGCAAGACAAGCAACATGCAAGGGACTGGTGAGATTCAAACCAAAAACCTTCCTCACACCTTGAAATTCTGAGAAAAGCACATTACATTTTTCCTAGCTGATAGAAATCTGACAAAAACAAAAGGCTAACCTTAAAACAAGGAATAACATCCACGGAAACTAACAATGCTGGGAGAACTCAAGCCACTACACTGTAGGACGTACTTCCCTCATTACTCTGATATTTTGTTTTAAAGTTGTTTGAGTAGCTGTGCTGTAATTTATCTTACAAAGGTAACAAGGTTGTAATCTCTGATCTCATGACAGCATCCTACTATTCATTCTTTTTTCCCTTGGAAAAGTAACAACTCCCTTGTTATACCAAGACATTGGTAGACTATTTATAGTAGCACTAACATTAAAGCAAACCATGCAGACTGATGAGCTCTGCTCCTTAAATTCTGGCTGCAAGATTTTTCACTATTATTTCCAACAACTTAAATAAGGTTCTGATTCTATAAGTATAGCCTCACTAAAGCATCTCAGTATGCCTATGTAAAGCTGAATAAACATTTAAAACTTCAAAGGGAATGAATTTAAGGTGTCTATATATTGACATAGAACCCACAACAGGTGGGCTTTAAAAAAAAAAAACAAGAAAAAACAAAACTCTCAGTGTGCACATAAATTACTCACATTGTCATGACACTGGATTTTGTAATTATTGTTTTTAACACTATTTAATTGGCTGCTGTTTTATGATCTGTCTATATCCTCCTTATGGACAACAAAAATCAATTAAATCCAGTTCACTTGTGTTTATAATCACCTCATGCTCTTAAGCAGTTTCACAACAGCTTCAAGATGATGCAAGCACAGCCCGTGACTGACAGGATTCGTTTCAGTCCACCTCCACATCCTCCCCCCACTCCTCTGGTTAGCACTATCACTCTTGCAGTATCTTGCTGGGGTTTAAATCAGAGAAAAGCTCTAGAAGAAGACTGTCCCTTTAAAAGGCCAGTGAAAACTCAGCCTTTGGGCAAGGCTTCCCATTATATGTAGCACAGTATAGCCATGCAATGTTCACAGAAAGACTTGGACTGCAAGTCAACTAAGCTAATTCTAAAAAATAATTTTAAAATAAAAAATGAGTAGCATTCTACCAAATTACAGAGTGATTCAGACAGCTTACTAGCTGCACTATCTCCAGATTCATCACTTGAGCAATGGTGAACAAAATCATGTCTTTCACCTAGGCCTACAGATAAGGTATACATAGTTTAAACTTCGTTTGCTTCAGTTTTGCCAGGGAGCAGTTGCTGAAGTTACAACAGCTTTTAACTGCCCACTGCATAGAAACACTCCTTTTTTGTAGACCTGCAAAGCATGCGATGGCAATGCTGCCGACAGCTGTCCCAGCTGCCCATGCCACCACTGCACCACATCCTCAGGGCCAGAACAGCTGTCTCAACACCCACACTGCCAAATCGGTTTTAACTGGAAAAGGTGATTTTAGTACAGGCCGGTTCCTTTACCTCATGCACAGCATGGAAATTTAATTCCTTGTACTTAAGCTGGTGGATGCTAGTGGGAAATGGGAGCTGTGGAGCAGGCATACCTAAGCCAGCCTAGCCATCCCACACCCTGCGCTGTGAAACTACCAAGAGAGCCACTCAACAACTCTGGAAGAAGCAGAGCCTTTCAACTGCCTATTATAAGCTCTTCCTCTAGCTTGCAAACTCACAGAGAAGTTCTTCAGGCACATTAGTCATAAATTTGCATTCAAAGGCAGAAGCTTTTTAAGAAATAAGACATTTTTAGAAAAGATACTCCCCAAACATTCTCTCGGGGTTTCACACAAACTGACAAAATGGCACTATCAAAAAAGGTCCTATTTCCTAGCTCATAAAAAAATAATGTACTTGCCAAGTACTTCATTCCCTGTAACATAATGTGCTCCAAATCTTATCCCCATGTACTAATGCTGAATGGAAATTCATGGGAAGGAGGTGCACAGCCTGAGAACACTTAGTCATTTAGAGAGCGCTTGAGAAAGAAGGAATGTAAGAAGTGCCAGCACATACACCTACACCAGCAGCTCAGTTTTCTCAGATTCTATGTTATTTTAGCCTGGCATTATCTGACTGCAACCAGAGCACAGTGATGAGTCAGTAATTTTGTAAGGAGTACACTTTTAGGGAAGGGGGGTGGGATTATAACCACTTCCACAGAAAGGAAAACAAAAAATCATCTCTCTAGAATCTATCAGACCAGTGGCATCTGCCAGCATATCATACTATACTGGAGACACCAGAGCCATAACTAATGACTCCACTAATTTTGACTGCTAGTCAAAAGATTGAAAAGCACAGCAATTTGGCATGTTAGATTTGCAAAAAAAGCATACTCCCATCAGACATCAACCTGTTCCCTTTTTAAGCTACTTTCTGCCACATTGATCTGCAGTCCCTCTCCTCCTCCATTTTTTCTGGATCCCAAAGACTGACCAGAAACAAGCAATGAGAAGACTTCTACAGCTTGCAGCTCAGATAGCAAAAATCATATGGCAGTTTTTTCCCTTCCTTAGGGGTAACTTTTACTCACAAAAGCTAGTAAGCAAACACCAACTACTTTCCACAGAATACAATCAATAGCCAAGTCCCAACAACCATGTCAATTGCCACTAAATTTCAGTATTTTCACACCAGCCTATTTACTTTGATTTCAAAATTAAGTGTAATTTTTTGACAAAATATCAAACTCTTTCAAAATACGAACTAACATTAAGCCGTCCCTGCTTCTGTATGCATGCAACCTGAAGTCACTTGGACAAACAAACTGTCCTAAGAGCCAGTGCTGGCACAAAATTTCAACAATAACAGCGGTATCTAAATAATGAGCTCCTGCAAACACAGTAACATATGGTAGTAAAGGGAATTCCTAAATTGTGTTTCTGGGGTAGGAAACACCATCCTTCTGCCAAATTACTTCAGCTGTACCTCTCCACCCTCCCAAATGCCGGGGATCCTAAATCTGACACACACACCCATCCCCAAGGCTAGCTCACCTATATGTGTTTTGAAGCGTCAAATCACTTGTCTCTAGCTTAGCTGACAAGGCTTCAAAGATCCTTCCCCATGGTGTTCCACCTACATAAAATCTACCTGAGTCCCAAAACCAAAGCAGGCTAGCATCAACCAAACTGAGTATGAAAAATGCAACAGAAAAGCCTGGACAAGGGAAGAGAGCTGCCAGTCTCATAAATCTGAGACTCTATTTGACTCACACCTAATAACTGAAGTGATAAACATCCCTGTCAGTGGTGATTCTAAGATTCACCCCAATACCTCTGTGTCTCTCTCCAGGCTCTTAAGACTCCAGCTACGTGCTGAGCTAACAAACAAACACACACACGCTTATTTAGCCCCATTAGAGGATTTTACAAAAAACAGACAGGGCACCTGCCCTGGAAAACTTCCCCGCAGGCTCACCTCACGCAGCTGCCAGGTTACGACCAGGTTAGGACAAAGAGCGGTCTGGAGAGCGGCTGCGGGAATTCTCCGTGAAGCCGCGTCCCGCTCGCAGCCCGCTCCCCTCAGCCCCGCAGCCCGCCCCGCCTCACGCCCGGGGCTCGGCCTGGAGGCCGGCTGCCTGCCGCACACCGCCGGCCAGCCCCTTCCCGAGAAGGAGCGTGGCCGCCTGCCCCCGGGGGAAGCCTCCCAGTGCCAGCGCCACCTCCCAGGGCCGCCGAGGGGACGGGGCAAGCACTCGGGACGGGGCAGGGGGAAGATGCCCTGATGGAGACCCCCGGCACGGCCAGCCCGGCGGGCGCCCTCCGCCACGGCCTAGCCGGCTGCCCGCAGGACTCAGGAAAGTTTCGGCAGGGCGGGGAGGCGGGAAAGGGAGGCAGCCCTCAGCCCCGCTGCACGGAGACGCGGAGGGGGGGCCGTGAGGAGCCCCCGTCCCCGCCGGGGCCGGAGCAGCCGCGCTGCGGAGCCTCGCAACCGGGCTCGGGGAGAAGCTGCCGCCGCCGCCGCCACCACCACCTCCTTCTTCCACCCCGCCCCGGGGGTCCGGGGGCTCCCGGCCAGCGGGCAATCAACGGCCGCGCCAGACCCGCCCCCGCCACCCCCGCTCACTCACAGGCGACATAGGCGACGAAGGCCAGCCCCATGAGCAGCTTCATCCTCCTCCGGTTGATGGCGGTCAGCAGGCGCAGCAGCGGCCCCTTGCTCACCATGCCCCGCGGCAGCGGCACGCAGCGCCGGGCGCCCACGCCACCGGGCTCGGCTGCGCTCGGCTCCCCCTACCCGGGAACCGCCCGCGCAGGCGCAGCGGCGCCCGCCCGCTCTGCCTTCCCTTCCCCTTCCCCTTCCCCCGCGGTGGATGCGGCCGGCGGCGGCACCGCCCGGCGCATGCGCGGGCAGCCATCGGCGGCCGGACCGGGCCTGGTCCGGGGCCGGGGCGGTTGGGTCTGTCCGTCCTTCGAGACAAGCGAGGGCCTCC
>JAVSBS010020303.1:0-10880 GCA_033124195.1 Coracias cyanogaster | reverse complement strand
CGCACACAGCTGGTACACAGAGGGAGCCGGAAACTGCGCAAGAAGGAAGGATTTGGAAGTACTGTGAAGTTGAACGTTACGGGACATGGGCAGGAACCAAGGGTACTGAAGGGGAGGCTGCCTTGACCTGGTCAGAAAACAACAGAAAACACACCAGTTTCACTGCTAAGGGAACAACTCCCCCTTGTCCCCATGGCAGTTAGGGAAATTCCACCTGACCACCCTGGGCATATATGCAACACCACCACAATGAGCTGGAAATGGTTTAGGGAGCCTTGTTCAACCTGCAAGCAAGGCCAAAGTAGTAAGAAAATGCTGTAGTTTCCCTTCTCAACTTGACCTTCTTATGTTTATTCAGTTCATACTTAAGATGAGCACCAAAAATTTAACCAAGGTCCATATGCCCACCTGACATTTAGCAATAACAAGCTTGACTCCGCCAATCAATTTCCACTGCTCCCAAGAAGAGAGGCAGCAGACAATGAGCCAGAGGACACGAGATTTTGCTATAAGAATTGAGCTGCCAACTTTGTTAATGTGCAAGGAAACAAAATCCACCTCACCCTCCTGAGGCTTTGTACTGCAGACAGAAATCTCGCTGCAACTGTCAGACTTAAGGACATAAGGGGTGCGTGGAGTAGCTTTCAAATTAAAATAAGACCATAGTATTAATACCCTGTTCTGTAGTAAGTACCAAGTGGGACCTATTCACATGGAATTCACTGCAGGACTAGAATTTACAGTTTTCTCTGTTTCTCTACGTGTATTGTAGGACCAGGGCCTCAGCTAGTGTAAACCAAAACAGCTGCACTGTTTATACACATCTGTATCTTGAACGGTTGTAAGGACAGATATCCTTTTTAAACGGTTAAACCCACGGCTTTAACAACTGTGGTCAGAATTTCCGCTCAACAACATACATCGTATTTTTCACTGCTGGACAATGACCTCAGCTAAGCTGCAACTGGTACCCTGTGAGCTAGTGTGCTGTGCAAACGGCTGTTCACCTGCATGAGCACGTTAGAAAGGCAGCAGCTGTGCAGAGGTCTTTTCCCACCTAAAAGCAAGGATCCAGAAGAAAGAGGAATAAGAGCGGAGATGAACATTCATACCTACTATAACCACATCTGTGAACTCCTTAACTGACCACAGATGAAATCGGGAGATAACTAGGGGAACCTGACCTTCCACATGCGGAAACCATGGAGACATTTCCAGTGAGGCGACGGGACCAGACCGAACACGTCCTACGTGCCGGCTGCCCCAGCCGGGCGGACCTCAGCGCGCTGCTACCGCCGACCACCGAGCCCCGCGGAACCCCGGAGCGGGGCGAGGCGACCAGACCTCCGGGAGCCCTCCGCCCGCCTCCTCCTCCTGCAGGGCAGCCCAGCGGGAGGCCGCGGCTGCCCGCCCGGCCAGGCCCAGGCCCAGGCCCAGGCCCGGGCCGGCTGCAGGAGCTGCGCACCTGCGCGGGCGCCGCGCGCCCCTGGCCAACGGTCGCAACGGTTCTAACGGCTGCTCCCTCCCTCGCTCGCTCTCCGCGGGGCTCCTCAGCCGGCGCTCAGCCCCTGCGGCGGCGGCGGCAGACGCCTCACACCAGCCGGCCACCCCGGCGGGCAGGCCCGGCCCCGCAGCCGCTGTGCCCCGGAGAAGGCGGCGGGCTTGTCTCGCTGCCTCTCCCAGGCCGGTGCCCCCGGCAGGGTGAGGCGGCAGGGGCGTGCCCGCCCCTCAGGTGCCACCGCCCCGCCAGCCACGCAGGCAGGCGCGGGAGCGGCCTCTCCCGGTCCCCGCCGCCCCGCGTTGCGCTCCGCAGCGGCCCGTCCCCCGCGGGCCGCGCCGTGCAGCACTCACCCCGCCCGCTGCCCGCGCTCCATGGCCTCGGCCGGCGCCACCGCCAGCCCCCGCCAGCTCCCCAACATGGTGCCGCCCGGCCCCCTGCCCCCGCCCCGCAACCAATGGGCAGGCGCCCCGCCTCCTTCTCTCCCGCCCCCGCTGGCCTGCTGACCAATCAGCCGGCCGCTTTTGCCTCACCGAGGGACGCGGCGCGCCCCCTCCATAGGCCGGCTCCAGCCGCCAATAGGAGCGGGGTTAACCCCGTGCTGCCCGGCGGGGAGCGGGGCAGGTCCTGGGGTGGAGCTGCTGCGGGGGAAGCAGCGAAGATTTTTAGGGTGAAATCAAGGGGAAGAAGCATTTCTTTAACGTCTGTTAAAAATACTAAGCTCTGGCTGCGTGCAGCAGCGCCCCGTGGGAGCAGGAGGCTGTGGCAAAGGCTCCCGTAACCACACACAACAATATGAGGTATGTGGCTGCTGAATTTATAAGTATAGGACTATTACACACATTATACAGTATTACTATCCCCTATAGTCTTATTATACTACAGATTAGGGCTAAGGTATAGTCCTAAACGAAATACCTCTTTTTTAAAATGTATCCATGTATAAATATAGATTTTTTTGTTGTTGTTATTTGCAAATAATGTATTCTATTAATTTTTCCCTGTGTTTACACATTCCTAACCAAAACCAGTGCTCCAGTGTGGATTTAATTTAGCAGGCATTACTCGAAGTTTGGCAGTGAAGGCACAGCTGGTGCAACACCAACCCCTCTCAGCAGGAGTCACCACTGAACAGCACAGAAATGTTCTCAGAAAAATACAAAGGCAAGAAAGGTGGTGGAGCAGCGGGTTGACAAGACACAGCTATGCTGGTCACGCACACCACCCAGGGCACGCGGGCACCGTACGTGGTCCATAACTACAGCCTATACATCCCCTTCCTCCACAGCTCCTCACCCTCCAGAACACTTTCGGCTCCACTTGCTGTTCCTGATAACTTTTTGTCTCTTCTGCCCACCTTATTTCCATTTATTCCTGGAATCCATCCATCAAGCCATGGAAGATCACTCCCTCCCCTTCTCCAGACCTCCTGAGGGCATCTCCTGCAGTTCTTCACCAGCCTAGTACCCACCATCCAAGTCTTTGTTAACTATATCTTGCTTTTTATTGCCCAAATTGCTGCTGAAGACTAAACTATTATTTTTTATTATTATTATTATTTGGGTGAGGGAAAGGAAGGAGAAGTCCCTTGCCTATAGACTTATAAGGTGGGCTCCTACACAAACCACTCCCTACCCCTGGGTGAGAGATAGACATGAGGCAGGTCTGGAGGCCAAGTCAGAAATGGGGAATTACCAGGCAAGAAGCAGCAGCACAAGATTTCCACTGCAGAAGTTCCACGGTGGAAGAAGTGAGCTGCTGTGCAGGCAAGCTCCATCTCTCAGTTCTCCTCTGGTGCTCCATTCACTGTCAGGCATGTTGGGAACACAGACATCAGGTCAGCTGTCAGGAAAGAGGGAAGCCTGTTGAGAATGTGCTGTGGTTAACTCCCAATACACCTGGCTTCCATCAACTACTTCCTAAGCCACAGAAAATTTTCCTGTGGTGCTGGAAAACAATCCCTCACAGGAAGACAGGCAGAGTTTGGTGGAGAATTTTTCACCTTGCATATGGATCCAACATGCCCTGTGTGGAGCATCCCTGATTTGTGTGGTACCAGACAACCTAATAGCATTGTTTGTATTATCATTGGCTTGCTGTGACTTTATAAATGTAGTTAAAAGTGGTATCTTCAGCTATTCTAAGACTGCAACAAATACTGCATTTGCATAGTGGCCTGTCTGAAGTGGAAAATAAATATATTTCTTTCCAGGAATTTTACCTCCTCTCCTCCATTTTTAAGCCTTGGAATTAGAATCTCTTTTAATGGGACTTTTTAAAACTCCTTTGTAAAAAATAAAACAACCTCATAGCTAGTACTCTAGGACTTTCTGCTCCAAGCTTCCACGTGTCACAAGCAAACGTCTTTGCAGACATCCATACACAGGATACCCTTCTTGTGCAGTGTTATTGCTAGAGGGAAAGATACTTTATATATATATATACACACACACACACATATATATATACACACACACATAAATAGTGCAGTTTCATTGTTAGGGATTGCATCTCTGCTAACCCCTTACTGAGTTAGAATTTTAAACCTAACTACAATTATAGTTTTCATTATTAATTAGCACATTAATATTTAAGCGCCGAGCACTTGCCTACAGCTATAGACACTTTAAGAGCTAGAAGTGGCCAAGCGGATTATGTTATGGACAAGCTATGGAGCTGGGGATGGTGGATGGCAGAGGGACCAGCAGGAGACAGGGTAGTCATGATGGGCCATCATCTTTGGAAGATGACAGGCAGAAGAGCTCTGTTATCCCTTGCTAAGGAGATAGTAGACTCGAGGAGGAAGATTAAGAAAGAGCTGTTGAAGCTGGGGCTGCCTACACAAATATGTAGGTCATGGGAAGATGGACTGTCTCAGGCTGGAGAACAAGGTCTGACTGGGGAAAGGCAGTCAAAGGGCCATCGCAAAAGCTGGGGCTGGTGTGGGAAGGAAGCCAGAGACGCTGTTAAATGATTCTGTCTGCTCCAGGAAAATCTCTGCATGCTCAGGAGGAGAAAGCTTTAAATCAACATACAGACTGTCACCAGATGCTGCACAGATCTTCCTATTCCAAGAGATGTGTGATCCTGGCAAGCGAGTGAAATCAGATTTATACAATACTGAAGAAATTCCTGAGTCAAGAACACCACTTAGACCTGGCGAGGCATGTTAAGTGTTGCTTTGCAGAAGGTATCTGTGTAAAATAAAACCATGTGCCAATGGAAACAATAAGCTAAAGTTACAGAAATCATTTCAGGCAGGGTGACGCTGAGGTGAGGTATCAAGCACAGGCTCTCGGATGGAAACTCTTCAACTAAATAGGTGCTACCCCCAACTCTGAATTTCTCCCTGCTATGCAGTGGTGAGAAGGAGAGGTATTGATGCCTTGGTTCACTTGTGAAGGGGAGTTCTTGGATAGTGTGAAACAGCAATGATGAAAGAACCTGAAACAGCAGGACTAGCAGAGGTGGGAGAGCCTGGGGAAGGATGGGGTAGGTGGGTTGAGCACTTCTGTACATGGGGTCTTCTCCACTTGCCAGGCTTGGCTGCATCCCATCACATTAGTGTGGTGGTTAATGCAATCTCGTGGCCACCCTCCCCATGCCTTCCTTGTGCTACCTTTAGGCAAAAGGAAGGACCACAAGGTCACCCTTCAGTGGAAAGATGCCACAAGAAAGCTTTCACTGTAAGTAAAAAGTGGCAAAGAGGTCCCTGCCAGATCCTTAATACCAGGGTCAGATGGATGGGATCTGGGCTTTGGACACTGTGTGAAGCATGCAAGAGTCGTCTCCCAGGCAGGCACAAAAAGCAAGCGTGACACATGATGATTTGGTCAAAGTGACCTCATCAGCTGACAGCAGGTTTGCTGGCACCTAAAGAGCAGACAGGCCAGGCAGGAGTTGCTTCTCTCTCCTGGACCCGTCCAGAGGGAAGGACGGCAACAGACCTCCATTTCCAGATCCAGCCTGAGATCCTACATCCTCCAGCTGCTGATCACTATCAGCAGATGAAGTCACTAGCACCAAATTTCTACACACTGAGACATTCTGCATCATCACACCCTTCAGAGAAAAACCAAAAGTGTTATTTTGTATGGATGCTTTGAGCTACACCTTGGGTGATTTTGCCCGAAGCAGGTTAGGAAACAGACATCCCAATTTCTCCCCAGACAATGCTGGGTAGAAGAGTTACAATAGGAAACTGTATCTGTTAATATGTTAATAGAGCACCCTGAAGCATGAAGTTAAAGCAGTTATACAAAAGATTAAAACTCATTTTATAGTAGTGTCAGGCTTATTTATACAATTAGCTTGTAATTTTTATAATTGTTTGGGATATTTCTTCTCCCAAACTGTTTAACTGCAAAGACAAAAGCATAAATTGAACATTTAAAACTGCCTTAATTGGTTTTAAACATCACTACAAATTAAAGTGTTTGTTTGCAGCATAATTGACAAGCAGCACTGAGATGTCACCTCTCCACCTGAGCAGGAAAGCAGCTAAGGGAATAGGGCAGCAGTACAAATTTGCATTGGCTGATGTTATTCTCCTTGCCACCCCACTAGCCCCTCTGTGGGGAGGGGAGGGAGGGCAGCGTACCTTTGATGGCCCCATGTCTGTTCTTCCCTGTTTTCTTGCTTGGCAGTTGTAGAATCCCAGCCTCAGCCCCTGTTGGAGCAGCAGCCAGCTCACTGTAGATCAAACCACCTCACTGCGAGGGGCAAGTGTCCTGGTCCCTTGGAAGAACAAACCAAAAAGCTATATGAAGCAAAAAGCTATACAAAGCCCAGATGTTGGTTGGGGTAGGATTCTCAACTACTTCCCTCTGCATCCTTCCCACTAGAGGCTGTGCCAGGAGAAGATGGAGAACTTGGGGATCATTAAAATCTCAGAGTTGCCATTTCAAATATGTCTGTCCAGTCACTACAAAAAAAAAAATCCAGGGAGTTAAAGGTGGTTTTCTACACTTACACATTTTATGTGAGAGGAATGAAAGATTAATAATTCTTTATTCTTGACTAAGTATTTTTAAATTAAACTGCTAGTGTGGTTTGGTTGTTTCATGAAGTGTTAGTGGCCAAAATGAATTTCTGGAAAGCAGAGTCCAGTGAATAAAAGCTATGTGCATTACTCTTTGCCTTGTTTAAAAGATTAAGGTTCAGCACAACCTGGGAAAAAGAAAGGGAGAAGAGGGGCTGCCTTGCTTGGAAAATAAACTCCACAGAGCAAGATAGTGCCAAAGAAAGGGAGCAACACCTCCAGCACAAGAGATTTTTCCTTTTTCACTAGAAATAATAGAAGTATTAGAGATACTGCATCAAAACACTAGTGCTCTCAAGTTTCTCTTAACAAGTCAAGCCCTGTTCAACTGAGAGGCTGAAACAAGCCACTGTGCCACAAGAACACGCCAGCCAGGGTTTTGTATACCTTTCTTCCTCTTGTGTGCATGCATTAGCCTGAAATAATTCAAGATATTTAAATCATAGCTAGCTGACTTTAAAGCAAATCAAGCAAGTCATGCAGAGACTCTTACAGTTCTTCCTATCACTTTTTCAGGCTGTCAGCAGAGTCATGTGGATATTTTTTTTCATCAGTGTGACTGTTCTGTCTGATTCCCGGTATGAAAGTCCTTCATTCTCCACATGAGCCTTTTGAGAGCACGTTCAGCCATTTTGAGAGAGGTCAGAGCAAGGATCCTGAACAAAGGCTTGAGAAATGACTTGGGGAACATAAGTTATTTAATCTTGACCCCCCCCACTTGGCAACTTAAACAAGCGCAATGATTCTAGAGCTGAAAGATAGTTGCTTTCTTGAAAAAGGCTTCCAATTCCTCTCCTGGTGAGAGGGGACATCACCCAAACTTACCTAACCTTTATTTTAAAAGGATCCTATATTAAAAGGATTGATGCTATTTGTCCTCCATGGCTACGTGTTGACATGCTTCCTTACAGATAACCCTCTTGATGGTTTCCCATCAGGGTTGCAGGATACAAGGTGAATTTCTCTCCCCTTTCGTTCAGAAGGTGGCTGTAGCATCATTCAGTGGCAGTAAGTTCAGGAGACAACTGAAAGGAAATACACCTCGGTGAATGGCAGCCCTTGGGGTCACAGAGTCAGCTTGGCTGAAGCACCAGTAGCATGTACCCCATCAGCTGCTGGATATTGCATCTGGAGCACAACCAGGAGGGGTTCTGGGGGGTGAGGACAGAGAGAGTGCAAACCCAGCCATCTTGGGGCTAAGCTATTCATGTGTCAAATCTAATCCTATTTCCATGTGCGTTTCCAGTCTTGGAAACTAGATCTGTCCATAAGAATTTTTAAAGTGTCTATAAATACTTTTCATCTCAAAGCTTTTTACAAACAGACATGCTCAGTCTATGCAGAAATCCCTTCCCCAGTTGCTGAGTGCAGGCTCCCCCTTGAAAAGGAAGTGACTGCTTGGCCAACTTACTGCTCCTCCATGCAGTAGCTTTGCACAGCATACTAAATACTGACCCGAGCAGAGTATGGAGCTCAAGGGAGGGGTGACATGGCTAGTTAAGCAAAACCATATTGCAATTTGGCCACAGTCCTCAAATATCCATTATTTTGAGTAGTGAGATGGTATCTTTAAAGCCCTCCAAACACTAGAGCTTAAACTTCCTTTAGGATAGAAGTAATCTCCAAAGACAGAGCAAGGGTCTAGCGCTAATGCCAATCAACCAATGTCATTCCTTCAGTGGGAAAATTATTCCTGAGCACAGTGTAACACTAATCGTATCCAACTTTGCATACGTACAACACCAAATACCAACTTCTCCTTGCAAACAGCTCTAACAACAACAGAGTTTATATCACAACTCATTTTTACTGCATATTCTGTCCCCGCTCAGCCCAATCTGGCTCAGGTTTCCCTTCTGCAGGCAATGCAAACATGAGAGAATTAAACACATTATCAGCCCCGGAGGAAATGAATTAAGATCAGGCAATTCTCAAGGTGAATACTGGACTTCCAGCATTCAGGTTCACTGTGTTTCAGAGAGCACGTGAGAAACAGGAGTGCTTTCAGACTGCTGTCATCTCCCATGCAACGCCTGGCTGCACTCCCATCACCAGGAGCCTCCTCTATAACCATTCTCTTCTTTCTGATCTTTAACCCTGTGTGTATATGGGGATCCTGTGCTCAACAGGAGTGAAAAGGGAAACTCATCCCCTTTTAATTGGGATGCTCTCTGCTCAGAAGTAAATACAGAACACAAACACAGTAAGACATCTCAAGACAATTCTAAGAGCCAGACAGTCATCACAGACTGGTTTGGCTTGGAAGGGACCTTTAAAGCTCATCTAGACCAACCCCCCTGCAGTGAGTAGGGACATCTGCAACTAGAAAAGATACAGAGGATTTTTAATTCTTAATTGGACTTGGAAAAATATGAAAACTTTTCATCAGAAAAAACCTGAAAGTTTTCTCTAAAAAAAGGACATGAAGGAGTGTAATTACTGGCCTAAACTATCAGGAACAAGGACCAGCAAGACCTGCAGAATGTCCCTCCACATGTCTCCACAGGGTGTCAGTGTTATTTCAAATTTGGGTCATTTTACACTGGAATCAGGACAATTTTCTCACCACATTATTTTTATGAGTCTGCTTGTTCCAGAGCTCCCCCTTTACTCCCACAGCCAGCACTAAAATGAAATTTATTAAAATGGGGGGATAGGAACACATAGTCATGGTGGTCTGGGGACAATGGGAAGATTTCAGAGAGATTTGAAACAGGGCTGACATTCACCACTCCAAATTTGCTACCAGTCTGGTGGTAGGATTCCCAGTTCCTGCTGGGTGATGATCTCTCAGCAGGTGACCCAGAGCTCTTCCACATGCACCTACCAAGGGTTGTATATCCTTTCCCTGGCAGACACATAGCCACAACAAGCATCTGGCACTTCCAGAGACTGTGGCAACCCATTCTGTGTTTTAAAGCTGTTTGAGAGCTGACTCGGAGGCAGAATAAAGCTGTTAAGGTTGACCCTTGCCAAAAATTATTTTCCAGCCACGTTACTAATGTGGCTGTGGTGAAACAAGGTCCCACTATACTCTGGCAGCTGTGTAGTGCAACACACAATATCCCCACCGACCTGTGTACTCCAAGTGACAGCACAAGCCAGCATCAGTTCTTCTGCAGGGGCTCTGCTCGGATGTTCTGCAAACCAACGCTTCCATTCACAGTGGTTTTCTTCAGTTTCCATTGGTCCATCCTTCCTTCTACAATACTTCTGTCTTACATATGAGGTAGTAGTTTGACAGAAGGTAGTGTTTTTCAGCAGAATCACCAATTTAAACTGCCCCCACCATGCTTTTCACTATTTATCCTCCCATCCCTCTGCTGACTCTTCAGCTGTGCCGATACAATAGCCTGCAAGGCTGTGCAGTAAATGGAATTGCAGAACTGACCTCCATGAAAAATAATTGGGCAACAAAGTAAGCAAATATATATTTAACCTATATTAATTATCCCATCTAATTCATCAACCAGCTGCACAAGAACATGCATGGGAGGAGGAGCAGGTGGCAAGGTGATGGACACAAATCAGTGCTGCTGACAATAGAGATGTTCAATCTATACCCTTGAAGTTTGACCTGTATTAGAATAACAGAGAGATGAAACCCCAGATCTCAAAAAATACCTAGGGGTCTGATTTCCCATAGGTTTTAGGACTTTCGTGTTTCTCCTACACAAGCAACCAGTTCACTCTCTCCAGTGAATCTGTCTGAAGCTCTGCAAGCAGACAAGCTCAGGGGTAGGGACAGGCAGCTGGACTCTGATCTCCAAGACGATACTCGCTTCAGGTGCTCAGCAGATCTGGGGTGGTCATTCACAAGATCAGAAGCTGGTCGGTGGGCCCTCCACTCAGCGGCTAACCTCCCCTGCCACAGCTCTTTTCAAAGACTTCTCTGTAGGATGACTGCTATGTCTACTAAATTATAACTACTTTTTCAATTTGAAGAAAGCTGGAGAAGTTGGGATGTGACAGTGGCAGGTCACACAAGGGGATAAGGACCTTGCATTGGACAGGTGACCTGATGGAAGGCCAGGCTCTGGGATCAAAGTCAACTATTTCCAGCACAGCGGCAGGAAAGGAGGATATTTCATCTAGCTATAGTTCTCAAGAGGAAAGTGAGGAAGATCACATGCCCCAAAGAACCTCCAAAACAAGAGCATCTTGTAGATCTTCACCAAGACTCTAGACCAGTTGTTGCACTATCGGTTTGTCCTGGCTGGACTAAGACAGCTTGTTCTCTCTGCTTTCCCCTACCAGAGCAGAGCAGGGCACTGGGCAGCCTCCCAGCAAGCCCTGCTCCTGCTCAAAGCTACCTGGTGGTCTGCAGAACATAAAAAATTT
>JAVSBS010020302.1:27916-63953 GCA_033124195.1 Coracias cyanogaster | reverse complement strand
ATTTTAAATATTGCATTCTTTTTCCTGTTTTTTGTGCACTTACTACAAATAAAATATGTGCAGTGTGCATAGGAATTTGTTCATTTTTTTCCAAACTATAGTCCAGCCCCTGACAGTGTCTGAGGGACAGGGAACCGGCCCCCTGATTAAAAAGTTTGAGGACCCCTGGACTAGACGATATATACAAAATTGTCTCCTTGTCCACTGTCTTTTACATGTGGATTCTCGCTTCCATAGACAGTTTTAAAAGTATCACATTTAACCTATAAATTGTCAACCTTAATCAGAAACATAATAGACCAATCCTAAACACACTTGTTCAGATGTGTTCTTGAAGGTAGATACATTTCTACACAAGATCCTTCCTGCATTCCTTTCCCAGCTCCTTTAAAGTAACTAAATCTGTCACTAATCTGAAAAGAAGTTGACAACCATCATAAAAATGCAGTAATTGCTCAGTATCTCACACTCAGGCCTTCAAAGTGAAAGCTACTACATGTAAACACAGCCCTGGATTAAAAAATACATATATTCCTTACACAAGACCTCTGAAGAATAGCTGTGAGCAGGTTGACAGTTTATTGGTAAGATCAGAGAATGAGACAACGAAGAGAACCTTGTGGTCGGTGTCTAATACAGTACTACAGGCCACCTGATCAAGGGGAGCCTATTGACAAAGCCTTCTTACTCCAGGAGGCATTGTGCTCACAGGCTCTCATCCTGCTGGGGAACTTCAACCACCCAGACAACTGCTGGAAAAGTAGCACAGCAAGCTGTAGGCAATCCAGAAAATTCCTGAAATGCATAGAGAATAATTTCTTAAGGCAGGTAATAGACAGCTCTACCAGAGGGGATGTGATACTGGACACCTTGGTCACCAATGCAAGTGAGCTAATCTATGACATCGAGATTGGAGGCAGCCTGGGCCGCTGTGATAACACACTGGTAGAGTTGACAGTCCTGAGGGACACATGTCAGGCAAGGAGTAAAGGCATGACCCTGAATTTTAGGAAAGCAAACTTTCAGCTCTTCAAGGAGTTAGTCAAGAGGACCCCCTGGGAAACTGCCCTCAGGAACAAGGGAGCAGAACAGAGCTGGTACATCTTTAAGGATGCTTTCCATAGAGTGCAAGAGCTCCCAATCCCCAGGTGTAAGAAATCAGGCAAGGAAGGCAACAGACCAGCCTAGTTGAGTAAGACCTGTTGCTCAAACTAAAGGGCAAGAAGGAAATGCAGAGGCAGTGGGAGCAGAGGCAGATATCCTGGGAAGAGCATAGGGACACTGCCTGGTCGTGTAGGGATGGGGTCAGGAAGGCCAAGGCACAGCTGGAGCTGAACTTGGCAAGGGATGAAAAAAATAAGACAAAGGGCTTCTTACAGGTGCATCAGACACAAAAGGGAGGTCAAAGAAAGTATACCCCCTCAATGAATAAGACTGGCAAACATAACAGATGAGGAGGCTGAGGTACTCAACATTTTTGACTCAGTCTTCACTGGAAACCTCTCTTCTGACACCTCCCAAGCTGATGGACTGCAAGACAGACAACAAGGGAGCAAGTCCTTCTGAATGCAAGAGAAAATCAGGTTTGTGACTACCTGAGGAACATAAACTTACATAACTCTATGGGACCTGATGAGATGCATCCCAGGGTCTTGAGGGAACTGACTGATGTAGTTGCCAAGACACCCTCCATGATATTTAAAAAGTCATGATAGTCAGGCAAAGTCCCTCGTGACTGGAAAAAGGGAAATATTGCCACCATTTTTATAAATGATAGAAAGGAGGACCCTGGGAACTAGTGACCTATCAGCCTCACCTGTGTGCCTGGGAAAATCATGAAACAGATCCTCCTAGAAGCTATGCTAAGGCACATGGAGGTCAGAGAGGTAGTTCAAGGCACCCAGCATGGCCTCACCAAGAGAAAGTCCTGCCTGACCAACCTAGCAATCTTCTATGATGGAGTCATTATGTCAGTGGACAAGGGAAGA
Source organism: Coracias cyanogaster (assembly GCA_033124195.1). Lineage (NCBI taxonomy): Eukaryota > Metazoa > Chordata > Aves > Coraciiformes > Coraciidae > Coracias > Coracias cyanogaster. Next base: position 61,965 of record JAVSBS010020302.1, on the reverse strand, counting down.
GCTATGGATGTTATCTACCTGGACTTCTGTAAGACCTTTGAATCAGTCCCCCACAACATCGTTCTCTCTAAAGTAGGAGAGATATGGATTTGATGGGTGAACTGTTCAGTGGGTAAGGAATTGGTCGGATGACTGCATGCAGAGAGTGGTTGTCAGTAGCTCAATATCCAGACAGAGACTGGTGATGAGTGGTGTCCCTCAGGGGTCTGCACAGGGACCAGTGCTTTTTAATGTCTTCAGCAATGACATAGACAGTGAGATTGAGTGCAACCTCAGCAAGTTTGCAGATGAAACCAACCTGAGTGGTGCAGTTGATATGCCTGAAGGACAGGATGCCATCCAGAGGTACCTGGACAAGCTTGAGAAGTGAGCCTGTGTAAACTTCACGACATTCAACAAGGCCAAGTGCAAGACCCTGGGTTTGGGCAACTCTTGATATCAATACAGGCTAGGGGATGATGGCATTGAGAGCAGCCCTGCAGAGAAGGGCTTGGGGGTACTGGTGGATGAAAAGCTGGACGTGAGCCAGCAGTGGGCACTCGCGGCCCAGAAGGCAAACCATATCCCAGCACTATATCAAAAGAAGTATGGTCAGCAGGTTGAGGGAGGTGATTCTGCCACTCTACTCAGACCTCACCTGAAGTACTATGTTCAGCTCTGGAGATCTCAGCAAAAGAAGGACATTAACTTGTTGGAGCATGTCCAGAGGATGGCCTGGAGAAGACCTTATTGTAGCCCTTCAATAATTAAAGGTGGCCTGTAAGAAAGATGGGGACAGTCTTTTCAGCAGAGCCAGTTGTGACAGAACAAGAGGCAAGGGTTTTAAACTAAAAGAGGGTAAATTTAGACTAGGCATGAAGAAGAATTTTTTCACAATGAGGGTGGTGAGACACTGGAACAGGTTGCCCAGAGACATGGAAGACGCTCCATCCTTGGAAACATTCAAAGTCAGGTTGGATGGGGCTCTGAACAACCTGATCTAGTTAAAGATGTCACTGTTCACTGAAAGAGGTTAGACTAGATGACTTTTAATGGTCCCTTCCAACGCAAACCATTCTATGATCTTAAATTCCAAAATATGCTGATTTCCTGACTCATCATCTTTTCAAAACACATGCATTAAACTACTTATATTTTAAAGATTAAATATTTGGTAGACAAATTCAGTCATGGTTAATGTTTTAGAAGCTGATCAAAACAACAAAAAACCATTTTTTTTTATTTCCTTCTGACATAGGTGGAAAAACATATTTTGACAGTATTCAGTAATGCCACTATAAAGACATATGAGATGAGGTATCTGAAAAGCAGATATTTAGTAGTTTATCAAACAAACTTCATGCAGAAAAGTGTTTTAGTTAAAAAAAAAAAATCAGTAAAAACATACTTCAGAAAAAGTATGTCAACAGCTTAATTCCATTTGGGTATTTTATCACCATCTGATTGGAAGCCATTCACTGATGCAATTTTTTTTCCAAATTAAATTTCTTAGATGCTCATACTTTTGTTTTGCTTCTACACCCTTCTGAAAGCAACTTTAATTGCTTAACTGATAGCATGTCTATCATTAATCTTGTTATAAAAAAGAAAAAGAAAAGAGCTCTACAGGGGAGAGAAATTGCACTCTTTTTTCTGCTATTTCCTGTAATCAGCTATGAGTACACCACCAAAGAAATAAAAATAACCTTTTTGAAGAAGAATAGTCTTTTTATTCTTATTGTTGTAAATAGCATTGCTAACGAACAAAAAGGAAAATATTTCTGAAGTCTTCCATGCCTAACATTTGCAAGTTTGGAGAGTACTTTATTCCTAATTCATTTTTCCTTTTGTTCCCTTCATAAAGAAAAGGGTTCTTCAAAATATGTTTTTGTAAATATGAAGTCATGCTTTTCAAGAGCTCAGAGGCTGCTCTAAGCTTCCTGATGTTAGATTAAAAGATGTTTTTCAAAAGAAGAAATAGATGAGGATTACAAATTTACATTAGTGTGTAATAAATGTTTGTCTAAGGAAAAAAATAAAAGAAAAAATATAACAAAAAAAGTCATTCTTCCACTGGAATAAAAAAATATGTAGCACCACCTTAAAGAGAATAATTATCACATATATTTTCTTTAATTATATAGAATCAAGAAAAATAAATAACCACAAGATTAAGAACACTGTTTAAAAGCCAAATCTCTACTAGGAACAAGAACTAAGAATGACTAAACTTTCCTGCACTATTAGAAAGTAACATGGAAATTTCATAGGAATTGTGTTGGAAGATTTATTTAATATTGTAATCATTTGGATCATTACCTAAGGAAAATACTGATGTTTCATTGTGATGTAAAATATTTCATGATTTCTCTAAATGCAGTTATAAGAAATTCCAGGTACAAATATAGAATCTGAGTGCAGACTAATAAAATGAACTTTTGGATATATACAATACTACTTGGGAAAAAACATCAGAATTTTCTCATATAGACTGGGAATTAAAAAAAAAAAAAAACGAACTCTAATCTCATAATGGACTTAGACATGTCTTTTATTTTATAACAGCAGATATTTAGCACTCTTTGGCTACTCATGTGAAGTAGAGCAAGACCCAATATAAATACAAAACATGTTAAATGATAGTCATTCAGGGCTTGACTATTAAGATGATAAAACGTGGTTGAGTTCTCTAGAGAAGTTACAACAAAAATTATTTACAGATGTGGCTGAATGCAGAAGGAGACCAAGGAAACATTCCATGGTGTAAAAAAATAAATGCTGAGCTGCAATGGCAAGGGAATTTGAGGCACAAGTCTGATCTGGAACTGAAGTTGCTGGCTTGTTTCCAGCCCTCCTGTAGCCAAACCAGCCTGAAAAGCTCAGGCCATAGTCACACATTGTTTTAAAACTGCACAAGGTTTTACAGAGACTGCTGCATATGATAAGCCCCAGAGAATCAACCGATCACCTGAAGAGTAAGATCGGTTCAGTTTAGTGAGACTTTAAGCCAATGTAAAAATTGTTTTATATATAAGGAAAAAGATGCTAATTCTAAAACTACATTTATCCCAAGAGATAGAGAGGTGCAATGACTTTTCAGAGCATCTAATGTAGGGCAAGAGATACATGCAAGAAAAGCAGACCATGAGACTGAGACAAACATTGTAGCCCTCACAGATCACTTATCTGAAAGTATCTGCTATGCAATGTTATATATCCAGAGATTTTTTAGTTCTAAATTTCAATATATTTACAGCAGAGGGGAAAAAGGAAAAGAAGAACAGAGAAAGGGGAGTGAGGTTAACTGCACTACCAATGCATCCCCCAAACTAGGTAGCAAATGTCATAGAAAAGGAAAGTGTACTCAGTGAGTTTTAAAGGTTCAGTGCTCTGCCCAGACATTATTTTAGGATCTGGGAGATATTAAGTTTGCATTGAAAAAAAAAAAAAAAACAAAACAACCAACCAAACAAAAAAACCTCTGCTGAACCCCAGGTAATATTATCTACTACTGTTTCTTACACTTTTATCCATTGTTGGAAAAGTAAAATCTATCACAAGTTTCTTAGAAATTGCTTGCCAGATAAAAGTCAATCTTTAGAAGAGCAATGCAATCCCCAGCAAATCAAAGATGAAGAAAGCTTGTGATCATTAAGCCACCCAGCCACTTCAGCTCCACTTTCCAAAAATCTGGGTAACATTTGGCTGCGCCTGAAGAGATTTAAATGATCGCATCGATTTTCTGGAAACTATTCTGAGGAAAAAAGAAGAGTCTCACAACCAAAAAGGTGATACTTCAAAAAATAAATGATATATCAGATAGTATGTTAATTCTGTGCTTTTCAAGGAATAAAATCCATGATATTTCCATCAATCACTGCAACAAATATCACAAGGAGCAGAAAGGTGAAAAAGTAAACTACATTAACATTACCATATATATACACAAAGAATTCCAGACTAAAATGTGAGTTTCTCTGAGATCTGCCCAAGGCAGAGCTTACTTCTGCCAGGAATACAGGCTCTGTGATGCAAAATCTTTTTTCTCTAATCTTTCCACAGTGCAAACTAGTTCAATTAGAATGATGTTTCAGAATAAAAATGTGCACATATATCCACAGCCCCTTTGATTTTTACTTTTTTAAACAAAATTATAATAGTGAAAGTACTCACAGCAACGTAATATTTGGGAACATGACACAAGCTAATCTTTCATAAATCTTACAGGGATTAAAAGACAAATAATAAGAAAAAACTCTACATTAAAAGGAAAAATTGCCACAATTTTAAAACCTGTGTCAGAGCTGAAACCATGACCTAATAGCTGACAAGTGCAAACCAGTGCATACACACCCAGCACATAACACAGGAATAAAGCATTGGAGAGCACAATCCAGAGGTTCTTGTAACCAGTCACAAAAATCTTGGAAAGGTACATCAGCTAAAAAAAACCCCAAACTATCAGGATTTAACAGGCATGTTTATCCATCTTTCTACAGCACAGCTGTGACTCCACGCTTACAGGTTTATTCTACCCCTGGGAGAAGACTGCAGCTTCCACTCACTACCATGCTGGGCAGATATGACTGTTGGATGTCTGAAGCTGGCCCAAGCCCCAATATGTTTGATACTCTTGATACCCAACAAGTCAAGGAATAAGAAATTTCATTTTTGTCAATTGTTTATAAGAATGGGAAATGGGGAAAGAACAAACCCTTCATTGTTCTTTTGTCTTTCCTTCCAAAATACTGATTACTGAGATTCATAAAAGCTTTATGAAAGCATTTTCTTTGTCTTCTAATGGAGCACAGTATTTCTAGAAACTAAGATTAAAGTGCTTTTGAGTCAATTTGAATATCTTATCCCTTTCCTGAGCTCTGTTCTGTATTTCCAGATAGAAATGACTGATGATTCACTCTGAAATTCCTTGTGTTCTACATAGGAACAAGATAGCTTCAAAATGCTGGAAAAATTCCTGCAGACATCTCAAGGCCTGATGGCCTCACTGACTGATTGGCCTTCAACCAATCAGTCAATACAATATTAGCATTCTAACAGTTTAGTAATGTGACCTAGCTCCTGAATGAAAATACTAAACTGAATTTTAGTTTAAAAGATCCTATTACTCTCTGAAGTACATTACATATGAGAAGGAAATAGAAACCTGCCACATACATATCCCTACATAGCCTACAACCATATTTATATTTATTCATACTTCTCCATACTTCTCTTAGCGATGACACAAAGTACATGTGTTCACTTGGTGATCTCTAGGAACAAAGAGTTAGACATTTTCATCTTCACAAAGCTTCCCGTTTTGCTTTGAAAGGTCAGACAGATTGTCACATTAGAGTCTGCTACTTCAGAAGCAAGTAAAATGCTACACTGGAAAAGATTTACATTGAGAATATACATTCAGAGTACTTTAAATACAACTATTACTCAAACCTCACAAACCTTCTGCTTGCGTTCTAAGTAATCACAGTGGTATAACATTTACCCCTACTTGCAAAGAGCAAAGCACAGTGCTTCTATATTATTTTGATATTTCCATTTTGACATAGGTTCACTTCAATTTGTATTCAATAAAATCCTGCAGCTGAAGTATGAGTACTGTTCTGAAAAGAAGCAACGAGGTGGAAAACTGTCTTTTGAACTTTTTCTTTCACTGTTAAGAAAGTAATGGTATATTTCAAACAAACAGGAACTGTTAAAATCTCTGAAAGCATGTACCCTGGAATCAATTTAATTTAATCTTTACAAAATAACTTGAGTGGAAAACACAGTTCAGAAAGTGATACTGTACAGTGAATTTAATTTACAAAGAAATAAAATGACTTACCGTACAACTATAATCTCCCCTCATACTCTGCTGTGATGTTATGATTTTATATAGCGCTGTTTTCTCTCATTGTAGTGAATACAATTTTAGAGTTGTCAAAAATGATTTAGATTGATGTGAAATACATATAGTCTCTTGACAAATATTTTACATGCTATTAAATAAACCCACGTTTTGCATTTGCTAGGCTTCTTTAGTGGGGGCAATATTCATTTTGTCATGAAGCAAACAAAGAAAGATTCCAGAATAATGCACAACAGCAACTAATACAGATTTCTTTACTCACATGTGAGGCAATGAAAGATCAATAACCTGCTCCCAAGAGCTTGTTTCACTAGTGGTTTAGTTCCCCTTAAAGATTACCTCAAAATTTATACTATACTCAAAAGTGACTTTGGCCAAATCCTGGCCCTTAGCTAAAGGTTGCAAGGCAAAGCAGCCCAGTAAAATACAGGGGCATCTCTATGCAACCAGGATGACATAGAAGGCTTTCCAGAATCTCCATCTATTTTTAAATTACATTGCTTGAGTGAAGAGCAAGGTTTTCAACGCAAATGAAAGGGTTTTTACAAAATAAAATCCACCATTGTGATTTCTTCCTTAAAAACCAACCCAAAAAGGTCAGTTAGTCCCCACTGGTAACCACCGACAAGCAATTGGCTGATAAGGTCCCTTTCAGAACTGAAGAATGTGAAACAGAACAAATAATGAAGAAATCTATTTCTGAGAAAAATAAAACAGTCTTAGTTGTAAGCTGTAGACATACTCCAAGAGTCAGATACTGCGGCTGAAGTACTTCTTAACTCTTAATAAAACTTTAACAGAGATTTTTTTCAGTGTTAGGAAGACAAGTAATACTAGAATCTAGACAGGTGCCATTCAGTACACCCCTGTAAACAAACTCCTTATTACATAGATATCCCCTGAGCATCATAGCATCATGGTATCAGTGAAAAACTTACTACAGCAAGATATCCAGAAAAACAACCAACCACACAACACACACATCCCTTCAAAACACAAACAGATTCAAAACAACTAGCCAACCAGAAGACCTCCAAGCCCTGTCCTTCCCCCGTGTCCCCAAGAAAAGAAACACACCCCATCAAATCTTTGTGGTTCGCACCGGAATTATACACACCTTCAACCAAATAAAAACTGTGTGTCAAAAACGTACCATCCTATCTCTTAGAAACATATGGAGCACCATGCTAAAATTGTGCAGGATTCTTTATGCATACACATAAATGAGTATAGTAAGGAGTTTCTAGTTTGCTACAAAAGATAATGCTAATGTTGAAATGAAGAAAAGCAAGGACACAAGCATGGCTCCTGAGTTTTCAATTGAAAAAACTCTAAAGATTCAGGATTTTCTTCTGACAGCTTCAGTGAACACATGCAATGACTTAGGAGCCCTATAGAAGCAAAAAAAGAACTTATGACAGGTGCTACAGCTGTGAAGATAGATGGGTTTGTTTAGAGTTTTTTTTCCAGCTTTGTCTTGTCTTTCTCTCACTACTGGCCGATAGATTGTTACAGCCTAACAGGGCCCAAATATGAGAGCAGTTAAAATCAATCTGCAAAGATGATCCTTTGTTAACCTCATGTGCAAAGAGAGAGAAGTACATCCTCACATTATTTCAGTACTTAAAATTTAATATGGACTTGCATGTTCTGCACCTAGGTGAGAAAAATCGCAAAGTAAATACTAACAGAGTTCCAAGCCACTTGTTTATCCACATGTCAACTGAAATGGATTTCAACACAGGAGTATATGATAACCCACCTAACAAACATCTGGAGACCTCCAAATCCCAGAAGCCTGGAGAAAAATGAAATGTTGACATTAAGGGCTTCTTTCAAAATGTCAAATGCACTGCAAAGATCCCCATAGACCAATCCCATACACACAGATAACATACGATGGAGAAATATGTGGATTTGTCTGCCACAGAGACATTAGAGAATTTTCTTATATAAATTCAGTAATATTTTATATGCTTGCCTCCTTAAGGGAATAAAAAGTAAAGAACTTGCTTTTGAGTAACTGAATGCAGTACAGCTTTAAATGCACTGTTGAATAACAGATTTTTAAAACTAAGAACTCAGAAATACAACTATAAAAAAAAAAAAGATTATTCAGGGTCACAAGCTTCCAGCTTTAAACATAACTTGGAACAACTTTCACCATTAATAGCTCCAACTGCACCACTTATAGGAGTGACTGCAGATGACAGTGCATCACAAGAAGCACCAGACAAAACATTTCCAATCTTATGGCTTACAATACCTTTATCAACGAAACTTTCCATTTGAAATGCAGCTACTCATTCACTGCAGATGGCCTTTTCCTGACTCTAAAATAAGAGAGAATGAAGAATTATCATCATTCAAGCTTTGATTTTCCCATGAACTTTGGAAGACAGAATTAGGACTTTCCATAAGCCTGAGAAACAAACTGCATGCACTGACAAAACATATGGAGGTAATGAGTCCAGTGAAGATCACCATCAATGTGATAGTATTTCAAGCACAGAGAAAGAAAGTGAGCAAAACAGTTTCCCCAAGAAACATATGGAGTGGATCATTCTTTCAAAGTTACACAGAGAAATATTTTAACAGTACAGAGTTAATACAAGTAAACTAACAACTACAGGAAAGTTTTACAAAGGGCATCTGTACTTGGCAGAAGACGACTGGTCCCACCATATGTTAAAATAAAGAGAAATTGCAATGTAATCCAGCAGTAACTGATAAAATCCTCTCTATTAAAAATAATTTGTACTGATGTACCAGAATTTCTCATAGGAGTATGAAAAATGATATCCTCACCATACATAAAGATAGCTACCCAAGAAAAGGATGGTCTAATGTAATTCTGAAAAAGGGAACCTCCTACTTTGAGAAAACTATAGGGTACTCTCAGGCTGGAAAAGTTTGCATGTGGTCTGTTGTGGTGAAGTAATGCCATGAAAAAAAAAAAAAAAAAAAAACGACCCAGGAAAAAAAGTCTATGCATAATAGCTAAAACACAGAAGTAATTTTCAGCTTCTGTGTTACTCTGCAAATGTCTTCATTCAGTTCTGGCACATTTTAGGGTGATACACCAGCATCCACTTCACTGCTTTTCAAGGGGCAGTAAGTCAACAGTGTAAAGTGGAAGGAAGCAGATCTAATAATACTACCTCCCTTCAAGGTGTTCTGTGTATCTACCTACAATAAGGAAAATAAATAAATAAATAAGTAAATGAAATCCACATAATTTACAACCTGAAGATCCACTCCAAAGATCACTGAAGTAAATGAGAGTTGTTTATTTACATCCTTTACAAGATAACAGATGTTGCTGTTTAGACATCTGGATTAAATTTTAAATGCCAGTTGAGTATAATTTTAGGAACTTGAATTCACTTGGAAAGGTACCAGAAGAAATAGAAGTAGTTCACTCTTCACAAGGAGTTCCCAGGAACTAAAAAGAGTGCTGCTTACGAGATGCATGGCTTGGGGGTTTTTTCCCCCCTGAGATTTTGTCATGTGCTTTTGTTTTTTTACAGCTGACAGTACATGACAACACACATGACATTACTAGAAGGATGCTCCTTTGCAATGGTGTACTTCACACCAGTTTTTCAGATATTTTATTCTTTTGTACCTCTTTTCTCCCAAATTTTAGGATAATGCAAGAGTGTGGCATTTAATTTTGCTATTACCTAGTCTGATGCTATTTCAGATGATTACAAGCTTTGCTTCACATCAAATGCATCAAAATATTTCTGGCAGCTTTTATTCTGAACCAATACAAAATAAATGACAACCACAAGATAGGGTACATTCAGAGTTTATGTTGCCCTTTACTGGTGTAAACCTTTGAACAAGATGCCATTTGGAAATTACTTGACCTCCCTGTAGACAAGCAGATTGCAATATGAGTTTGAGAATTAATCTCATGTCTGTTTGATAATTATGAAACCACGAAAAAGCATTAGAATTTTTATTTATATCATTTCTATTGTTTTTATTTCTTTGAGGTGATTATTTAACATATGCTTTCATGAAACATGAGCAGCATTTTATGAAAAAGTATCCAGATGCATCTGAACTATAAGAAAAGGTCAAATCTGCTGATCAACAATGCTGCTGACGTTGCACAGTGCAAATTATTTATCATAAGCAACACCTTAATGTAGTGAAATTTCTTACAATTATGTTACTAAACTAATGAAGCTTTCTAGCACCTTTTGCAATAATTCAGAATAGAACGCAACAACAAAATCTCCAAAAATGTTTATTACACTTACAATATCTACACTAACTTTTTAACACAAATTAGCAGGAATTAGGATGAAAATTTAATATCTGCACTACCAACAGTTGCCAAGTACTTTCTAACAACAGAAATCCTTGTTAAGGAGCAAAGAGGAAAAAAAAAGCTTCATGAAGGAAAGCAATTATTTTATTTAAAAGACTAGCATTTTTTCATTGCAAAATAATTATTTAAATACATAATTATGTTTTATTATCAGGTAGATGCCAGTGGTTGTCTTAATCCCTTTATTTATATATTTTATATGTGAATATAAATATATAATATTTATATCTTCCATCTGATTTCTTGATCTGTCCTCTCACTTTTACTATTTTTAGATTGTATGGTCTAGAAATTAAGATGGTACATTCAAAAATCTATGGTCATTAATCCAAAAATATCCATTCCTATTCATATGCTGGTCAAATAGGTTTTTTTGCTGAGCACACTCTCTTTTATACAACAGGAGTTGCCATTGTCCATCAAGATTCCAGATCTATGTTTTAAAACTTACTAGAGGTCAAATATTTTCAGAAGTTATTGAAATTAGAAAGGTTCTGAATGAAAGTTAGCACAGCAGCTGGATTTACAAAAAACTGATAAGGAATACTTGTGAAGTTTATGCTCCAAATAAATTGTTCTCAGTTCCTTTTTACAGCATTTCTTAAATTTGTTTTAAAATGCCTAACTTTGAGGAAAAAAAAATAGAGAGAAGTTAGTCCAGTTCATTTTTAATATGATGGCTCTAATACAAGTGCCATAAAAAGTAATGCCTGGGTAGCAGTACTGAGATAGAAACCTAAGAAAATACTTCAACATAATAATCTAAAATTGCATCCATATAAGACTCCTACAGTCTTTTGGCATGAATGTATCTTTCTTATCTAAAAAATGATGTAAGAACAGTGATTGGCAAGTTGTTAATAATGTATATTTTTAATTTTCTTCTTTGGTAAAGAATGTGCTGAAATAGAAAAGCAAATTAAAAGAAAGCGTATGTATATGTCCATTGCTAATACGGGAATCTGCACACCTGTATCTCAAAATCACCTTGTAATATGTTGGAGAAAAACTAATTTTTTAAGCCAGTGGAGCTGGATAATGTCTTTTAATAGATGCTTTGCCCCATTAGGTTTAACTCAAGGAAAAAAAAAAATTGCAGTCTTTTGTTAGCATTGTATCACAAATAAGACTGTGCAATTAAATAGCTAACATTCAATGTATTAACCAATACCTGTAAATTTTAGAAAAAGCATTAGATGGTGTCTCTGTCTGCAGATCAGGAAAGAAGGTAAGAGCAGTACATGCAGCTCCTCCAGTACAGTTGAATTCTGAAAGAATTTTTGCCGAAAATACGTAAAATCTTCCTATTTTACCTCTCTTTTTCTTATATACTTTCTTTGGAAAAACCTAGAAAATAACCACTGTAGTAACAAAGGGCTATTGGCTTTCCCACTATAAAAAAAATAAACCTACCTGGTGTGTTTACTTCTCCCGCCCTGCCTGGCAGGCCACCAGGCTGTGATCAGGGTGCACACCCGGAGAGCCAGGCTATGGGCACACCCTACACACATCTTCCCTCTCAGCGCAGCAGTAGGTGACAGTGGCTCCAAGCGGGAAAACATGAGAATTGTTTTCTGGAATAAAATGTATTCACATTTGAAGATGTACTGGCATAGCTTACATTCACAATATACAACAAAAATTCTAGTTCTTTTCATAGACACACAGTTAAGTCCACTTTTAGAAGACTTAATAACTTAGAAATAGAGGAAGTATTCTGCAATTCAGGATGCATATTAAGAAATTAGGTTATTCCTTCCAGTATAGACATGAGGGAAAAGGCAATGCACATGAGAAAATGGTTCAAGAACTTGAAAACGGATGTGACTTCCAGTTCGCTCCCCCTTAATATTTCTAGCTTTGTAACACATTCATAAAGCATCAATAAACAACAATTGATAAATACTGCTTTTACTGGTTAGGTAGCCAGATATCACTTATACCAAAATTACTATATATTGAGATGTGCATTTAAAATTAATTAATTTTAATATGCCAGCTATTGCAACTTCAATTTTTTAAAAACTGGAATACCCTTAGAAAATTTCTTAATGCACTCAAGGTGTCTGGAAAATTTCAAAATTGGTGGAAAAGAACTATTGTCCTCATCATATTAATCAAGAGAAGCCATTCACCAAACTCAAAAAATCACTGATATCAGAATAAACTTACAGAACCTATGGAAGTATAAATGCTTATATCATTTGAATTACAACCATAAACAGAACATTTTTAGTTTGCCACAAATGTTGTGAAAAGAGTAACACAGGCTGAGTATTTCAGTGTGAAGGACTCTGTGCAAACAGCTGCCACTGAAAGAAACTGTCCTTTTGTATTTCAGTACTGGCCAAATAAGACTTGCTCAAATTGAGAAATTCTCGGCAGCTAAATACTACATGATGCAGCTCTTGAACTGTTTACTTCCCCATCCTGCCAGAAGGGAAATAAGAGTACTTTTGGAGAAGAAAATGTTGAAAGAAAAATACCTAAGGAAAAGAAGAAGTGAAAATGTGAGCTTTAGAGCTTTAGCAGATTATTCCACAACTAATTTAAATCCTTCAGATTTGGCAATAAACTAATGGCAATATTTTCTATTTTAGCAATTTGTGTTTCTAATTTGTATCATGCACATCTAATATACAATTCTACAGTGTCTCTCTGAGAATATTGTTAGAACTATTTTAATATCTTACTAAGATCAGGATAAGCCATGGAAATCTCTTCTGTTTTTTACCTTTTAAAAATGAAATTAAATCACAAAGTACAGCATTCAAATATTGATCTTTGCCATATACAAGAAACTAACATTGCTGCTGCATTCCTGCTTCTGAATATGAATTGGGTCATAAATACTGCAGTAACATTAATTGCAGGTAACTGTCACTATTTAACGCCAGGTACAATAAGTCGGAACAATTTCCTCTTGTTTAGCCCCCATTATTAATACATTAGCATACATTTTTTATGTTCTTAAAAATGGATGCCCCATTACTTTAACAATATTTGAGAAGATATTTAAATTATATTTACTGATTAGTACCCTGAAGATTCCTTTGTGAACATAGGTACTAGACATTCATGCTATGCTGGTATTCTGTGATCAGTCCCATTCTGATGTTGTTTTTTAAAGTCTCTTAAACGGTTTTTAAAACTATCCCACTAATCATTTAAAGTTGATTGAATCAAATTAATTGACCCCCACAAACCACCTTATTCATATCTATTCTTCAGCTTCAGTTCTGTGAAATGAAGGATCTTCATTTCCTTTCCTGGACTTCTTATTTCTTGCCTTCTCTGCTCCTTTTGATTTAAAGGATAAATTGTTTCCACTGACATGTTCAAAGCCTTAAGGTTTCCAACTTCAGTATAGCACAAAATCTATTACAGATGAAATCTAATCTTTTGGCTTTTCAGTGTCTTTTTAATAATGCTAACTGTTACGATGATTATGATCAAACCATATAAAAAAGCTAAACAAGGCGAGAATACCTCCCAAGTACTACTACACTTCATTTCAGTTCCGAAGAAGCCTACTTTTCGGGCAAATGTGAGTTTTTTCATTTCCTTTCATATGAGTTATTTTTGATAAGAATTATTTTTGAAAGAAATATAGAAGTGTGGAACCGGCTAACAGAATTAATAGAGAAATGAATCTCATTTTACATTCGCTGAATACAACTTTTGTTCCTTATTTTACTCTATGCTGTTGACTACATTTCAAGTTTGTATTTTCACAAGTTACTACCTTTATAAATGGAACACAATTTTTATATTCCAGATAGCAACTATGGTATTTATAAGAATACTAAGTGAAATCTCTGAAGACAGCATAATGAGTAGCCCCAATGAGGTCTTTCATAAGCGATGGCCCAGAATTATTTTTAGTGGTACTCAACTCAGAAGAGCCCTTGTCCAAATTTTAGAAACTCGAAGGTTTTATTCAAAAGGATTTGTCATATCCATTCTCATTATAGCATTACACTCTCAAAACTTGAAATCCGTCTTTGACTTTAGCTGCGCACACATCCTTAATGCCATGAATTATATAGCACCAGTGGGCACAGAGGGAAATTGTTGCCAACAAACTTGCCAAGATGTAATTACTAGCGGTCACAGAGTTCAACACTGCTCTCACAGGGGTCACAGTAGCAACTGTAGATATCAACAACTGCCCTGGGACAAGGCATATTTTCTTATTCCTTGGATTTCCTATCACACCTCCTTAACTTCTCCTTCATGCTCCCCAAAACTGAAACTTAGGTCAGCTTCTCCTTGAAGAGTATCACTTTTATTAAGATACCTGCCTCTGAGAAAGGTTTTAGCTCAGCCACAGATTAAGTACAACTTACAAGTTAACCAAATGTATTTTCCTGTGATGAATCACTGCAAGTCTGTTACCTTCTATCATTAGAAAAAGGTTCATACTTCATTACGCATAGCACTCTTGCCAATACTTAAATTTTAAGGGAGCTTCTAAACAACAGAGAAAGTTTTGCTGTAAACATAAATGCTATTATAATATTGTATGACTAATGCAATTTCTTTAGTATTACATTTGGTATAAGCATTTTATCACAAAAATGAAACATTGTTTCAAGGAAAAAATAAATTGCTTGAAGCACTCTCCAAAGCTCTTCTCTTTTCCCCCTCCCCATCCAAAGAAAAAAAATTCATACTTGCTTTATTTTATTTCAGACATTCAAAATAAAATGAATCATAGAATCACACAATGTTTTAGGCTGGAAGGGACCTCTAGAGGTCATCTAGTCCAACCTCCCAAAATTAGTGAGAAATTAAAATAATCTTAAAAAAATAGAGAGTTTTCTTCAACTTAACTTTTCTTCCACACTATGTAGGTTGAGAACCATATACAACACCTTTAGTTGGAGTATATTATATTGTACAGTTTATTTGGTGGGGTCTTTTTTTTTTTTTTATCTTTGTCATTTGTCTTTTAAAAACCCTATTAAACCCTTCAACAAAATAGTCTCAGAGCAAAGAATGACTCATACATTACACTTTCTCCTAATCTCCTCTGTCAGTTCAAAGTTTGCAATTTCCTTTGCTTAGTATCAAATGGATGTAGAAAATTAACATTATAAACATAAAATAAAGATATCTATTTAAAACCGATATGGCCAAAATTCCATGTAAATCTCAGTACAGCTGAATATGTCACATAACTATATCAACTGAGCACCATGAGTTTATAGATTTAAGTCATATTTTGGATTTAACAAATTCTAATTTAGCTTGCACTTTCTTCTGATTTTTGTACCCAGCAATGAGCAAAGAAAGTTATACCAAACCTGTGGAATATTAAATATGCCAAAGACAGAACATTATATAACCAGTTATGCAATAATGCTCCCATTAATGCCAATGGGAAAAAAAGGTATCCTTTTAGACTTTTGTAGCCAAACAAGAAGCAAAATATCTTCAGTCTTAAAGCTGTTCAGACATGCTGAAACTGTCTTGTCACATTCTAGTGTATCACCTTTCCCTTTCTAATTTCCCCCTAGAGTGCTTTCTCATATAAGCTTATAAACAGTACTCTGTAAACAGGATAAGTAGCGTGATGATTCTTAGCGAGACTTCCATTTTCATGTGAGATTTAAAGTGTTTGTTTCAATAAATAGACATATTTTACCCTTAATCAAAGGAACACTACCTACCAGAAAGAGAAGAAAAACAAACCCCTCAGGAGAAAACTGTGGCTTTCCACATTTGTAAACAGGCAACCCATTGATGGGCTTCAGACATAAGCAGAAAGTGTTGCTTAAAGTATTAAAAGTGACTGTTAAGAGGGCACAGGAATCCCTTAAGGACATGGCCACACGATGAGCTGTGTTCTGTAGCGAATGCAGATCCTACCCACAAGACCCAAGAGTGATCCAACCCAGAAACAGCAGAGATGGCTAGTTTCACTTGCTGGTGGCAACAGCGGTAAAGGCAGCAGGAGCAACAGCACTGAGCAGCAAATTTTAAACAAACAAGCAAGCAAAACACCCTAGGTACATAAGAACTACCCTGAATTAGTAGAAGCAGCAAGTGTCTTTAATATATTGCTCTTTTAAGACTTCTTTTTGTATCAAATAACATCAGACGACAATTTCCCATTTTCTCCAAAGCAGCTGTGCCATTTGTAATCCAGGGATGATAAACTCAAGACCCACCTAAGAGAAGAATAACAAGGCATACTGATCAAGCATATGAGCGCTGTAGAGTACAAAAGGAAGAAAAAGGGCCACCAAATATAAACAAAGAGAAAAAACAAACTCCAACAACACATAAAAGCCACATTGAAGAAATTATTAGTGGTCTATGTAAAGGGGGCAAGAGCAAGGGAGACGAAATATTGTGGTGCTGAGAATGTTTCTGGTATTAATAAAAAAAAAAGCTTGAATTGATGATCTTACTCTATTTTTTTCTCTTACTATAGATTTAAATAGGATTAGCAGATCTTGCATCAGATTTGAAATCGAAAACTTGCAGCAAGTAAGTCCCAATTTGCCACCCCTGTTATTTCTGCAGAACACACCAAAAAAGCTATATATTTAGAGTTGCACATAATCCATGCTGAAAACCTGCATGACATTGCATAGCACATTCTGGAAATCAATTTTTAATACTAAAAATCGACCACATGTAGTTATGCCAAGTCACTGCCATGTTAATGTCTCTAAGTGTTTCATTAAGTAGAAACCCAGGGAACAGTGACGTGTTTAATGTAAAATGAAGATGCAGTGAATATAGAGCATTTGCACTATACAAATGAAAAGCTTCCATCTATAAATGACTAATGATTTGTTTAAAATACATATCTGATATATTGTATCTAAAACATCTCTGTAATTTACATTCACTGTCATCATATTTGATTGCATTATTTTCATTTATACAAATTAATCTTGTCTATAATTTAATTTTGAAATGATCCTGTAGTTTAACGGCCATCTTAACAGCCACTGTTGTCTAAGAATGGGATATGGCAAAGCTTATTAAAAATAAATTATTCCAATGTAAAAATTAACCTTATGATGTTATTTTGCTCACTTTAACAAACCCACCATAATTTAGGCTATGTTTCCCTATAAAGAGCTTCCCCACAAACCCTTGTGCATTTCTTAATACCTCTCTAACTGGAGTCCACACATTCTTATTTCCTAAACATTTCTTCACTCCTCTCCACAATGACATCTTAGATAATTCTTAGAGTCGTATCACATATATGATTGATGGCATGTGCGTGAACCACTAAAATCAGCGACTATCACTCTAGCAGTGGATTTGGCAAGGTGGCTAAAATTTTCATCAAGAGTATACTCTTACAGGAATGAAGGTTAACTGTATATTCAGCTGCACCAGAAAGGATAGATTTTCAGAACATGACACAATCTAACCGGGAAGGCAGCTCTGGGTCAGAGAGGGGGAATAGATGACCTTAGGAGGTCCCTTCCAACTTGAACTTATGACTTTCAAAAGAATTTTTTTAATGTGGGTTTAGAATTTTTTTAATTCTTTCTACTAGGTTTTATAGATGGTTTTATTCCTTCTTTACATATTTACTCCTTCATGCTTTGGAACACCCTTAAAACTCTTCTCAGCATTATTATGATGCAAATGGAAGATTACAACTGAGGATCCATGGAGCAGTGTGAGTGAAGCTATGCTCCAATGGTCAAGAACAACCCTTTCTCAGCACTGCTTAGTTTCACACAAAAGGGACAGTCAGGCTCAATTTTGTGCTTCAAGCTGATAACCAGCAAAAGCAGCTGAAGCAGAATACAAAAACCTAGGAAAAAAAAAAGTTTTCTAAAACTCAAGACAACAACTTGTAAGACTCAATATAACATCTTATGATCTGAAAATTGTGATGATTTCGGTAATACTATAGAGACAAAAAACAATGCTTTCAAGGCCTGAAATGTGCTAGATATGCATGCTACATAAATAATACTGCCTTGCCATTTCCATAATACTGGAAATTTCAAGACTTTTAAGCACATTGTTGACATTGCAGCTATTTTCAAAGTTCTAATGCACTTTGAAGAGCTTAAGTGAGCACTGAATTATCTTCATAAATATTAGACAATAGTCTACAATAATAATCCCATTATGAATCTACGGTTTTATTTGTCCTGTTGGATTAGTTCATTCTATAACACATTGCTGGCACTTTGCTCTAACAGCCAATGACTCTTAGAATTCCTGATTACATTATTACACTCAAAAGCCTCATTATTTCAAAATGTTTTATCATCAACTGATCACTTTTATACCACTTTTATACCACTTTGGGGACAACTCCACAAGCCTGTTCTTACAAGATTAGCATCACAGTCCTTAACTACATTTTGTTTACTTAACTCTACAGGCTCCTAAAAATCTTAAAATTTCAAGAGGTACAGAAAAGCTTCCTCTTCCAAAGAAACAGGTAACTTGTTTTCGTTCATCTGCACAGTATCTTCCCAAATGTAATTTTTTTTTTCCTTTTTATTCCTAATTTGTCACTTAACCAAGGTTTAAACAAGGTATTAACAACAGAACACACTACAGCTGTATCACTGCATGCTGTGATCTAATTAGACTTTAATAAGTAAATAGGAAAGGACTGAGTCAATATTTGAATGGAGGATTTCCAATGAACAAGAGCATCTGCAGTGACAGTTCTGATAGTTTTACACACAAGTCTGCTTTCTGAGCCACTGTCTATAATCCAGCCTAGTGTTCTCTACTCTTTGGCAGTTGATAATTCAGTAACCCATTCTCTTAGACACCAGCTGGGAGACAGAAGACACAGCACTGGGCTGAATTTACAAACTCCTCTTCCTTCATCGCAGTTCATTGCAGCAGTGGAGTTGCATGTGCAGATCCTACCCATTAAAATGCCCCTGTGGGCTAGGACTCAGCAAGAAAAGCATTGGCTAGGGGCAATTAGTGTTTGCAGTGCAGCTGAGGAGCTGCACCTGAGAACCAGATCCTCCTTCAGTTCTGCTACTGACATTTCACTGCTTCTTTCTCATCCCTACCTTCTCACAACCTAAGGAGCCCAACACTTCCCCGACAGAGGCCCTGCAAGCTTCTACAGCCCCATTCCTCTTCATGTAACTTCACAGCAAGCCACTGACTATCCTAGAGCCGGCATCCAAGCTGTCCTTGACACACTTAACTATAAGTAGGTGTAGTAACACCCTCAGCTTCAGCAAACCAGCCACCAATGCCTTCTCTACACAGACATGATATACAGGCTCTATGTATCAGCCTAGATCTCAACACAGGAAAGTCATGGTTACCTAGAATATCCTTGACTCAAGGAACTTCCAAGTCATTCAGCTGGATTGCGTTCATATGACTTTTACAAAGCAAAATCCTACAGTTAGGACTGAAAAGCCACTCTTGTTAAAAGCAGAAAGACATGGAATCTATCCACATAGTCACAGAGAAAACCTGTAACATTCTTTCAAGGTGTAGAAGGACCCATCCCTCTTCCCACTTTTTCTCCCTCTAATTTCAATCCACTGCTGGGAAAACTATCAAATCAACCTTCCTTTGTCTTCTACTGGATGGTGGATCAATATAAAAATACCTTGCACTATGTTTTACAGCCTCAGAAATAAAGCTCTATAAATTTTATTTTACAACTTCCTAATGGTAGACCTGTCTAGATGCTTACATGTAGATGCAGAAACATTTCAGAGGGATTTCTAATATGAAAAGAAATTACTGAAGTGTCACGAACAAGGACCTTCCTTTTAAGACTTATCACAGTCATATGACATGTTCTAACCCAGGACTCTGAACAAGTTGTCAGCTGTTAGCTGAAGAATACTTGCAGTTTAAGTTGTTTATTTCTGTTTTGGTTTTCTTTGTTTATTTGTTTTTCAAAAAGTATACAAGTTATTAAACTACTCTGATAATATATTGTGCTCTGAACCAAAGTGAAGAAATCAGGAATGATCAGCAAATTCACATCAAAATTTTAGGTTTTTGAAGCTACTCCAAGCTGCAGTGCAACAGTAAGTGTTCAGAGTGTTCATTAGATGCACCGCTATTGAACGCAGGAGCAGATCATCATTACATATCAAAAGGAAATGCTTAGAACAAACACACAAAACATGGAATGTAATGTTTATGACTTCCTGCTCTTGGAGAACAGGCCCATAATGTGAGATCCATTTTCATTAAACTATTTTTATACTGAAAGCTATAAATAAGTAATAATTCAAAAACAAATAAAACTTAATTCTTAAATATGTTCCATTTGCACATGATGTTGAACAATTTTTTCTCTTCAGTTTTCCCTTTCACTTCTCCTAATTTATATTCTTCAATTTCATATTTTAGTACTTCATGAACAAATTATTTCAATATATTATAAAGACAAATAATTCCATAAGCAACAGAACTAATTATATTCTGTTTCCTATAGCTTCATGCTTCATGGTTGAATTATTTGATGTCCGATAAGTGAGCATTCCAATTAAAGCTACTCCTATAGCTAGGAATTCATAAAACCTCTCTGTTTTGTTGATTTTTCTCCAGTAAGGAGTGAATTTGCACTGTATCCTTAACTACAGTGAAGGACTGGGACCCTCTGTCTCCACTATCTGGCTACAAACTTTCATGATCACAGCAGAAATTGTATTTCTTGTGTTTGTTTTGAACAAAACCTGTGGAAGAAGTAGAAGGAGGACACTGACACAAACACATAAACTTAGCCAAAGCTATTAAACTATGTTAATGAAAAAAAAAAAAATCTTACCAGCAAGGGATGTTACTATTCCTAGCAATTATTGGACAGAGTTTTAGAATAAGTGGAAATTATAGATGTAAAGCTTTTCTTGTTAACACCTGCAGTCTTTTTTTTTTTTTTTTGCAATTGACAATACAGCTTTTTCCAGACTTTCACGTCAAAAATGCATCACAATCTGGATGATGAAGCAATGTATTCTCTCTGATGTCTTCTTGTATGATTGATTCTTCCTTAATAAATTTTGCACTTAGAACTGTTTTTTAAATAGGAAATAATTTTTAAAATATTTGAATACTACTTACTTTTGCATTGGTTTCTCTCTTTTAGCATGGACCTTCTGAAAATAAAAAGGTGTAGCAACAGACACTATAAGTGGGTTCATAGTTACAGGGAACCTAATAGTTGTTGTATATGGAAATGTCCAAAGGACATAACCATTTTGATAAACAAGAATCCTTTAATTCATGGACAAAAATTAAGATGGCAGATCAAGATCTTTCCTCTAACGAATTCTACTAATGCGCAAAAAATGGAAGCACCAAACCTACAAAAGAATCAAGGTGATTTTGATCTATTGTACTATAACATCTAATTCTGTGCATATACTTCTGTTAATCTTGATTTTAATACTGAAAGTATTTTCAAAGCTTTTTTAAATACACTGAGTCAAATTGAACCCTTTTTATTTTCCAGTACTGTAAATACAGAATACCAGAAGAGATAAACCAATATGATTTAAAATAAGACTACAATCTGTACAAAAGGAGTTTTCCCTAAGAAAAGACTGATTAGCTTAACAAAAAATGCTAATAAAAACTTCATGGCACACACAAAGGAATAATCAAAGAACTGAACTGTTTCAAACACTTTGCAACATTTCTGAGTGCACGCTATTACAATCCAAAAAGCAAAGCAAAGAAATAATTTGTTTGCACAGAACACTGACTTTTATATCAAAGGTACTGCTTGTAGACATCAAAAAAAGTGGACAAAACTACCTCCATGTGATATGTTCAATTAATTTTAAATTCTATGTTACCTAAAGTAATTTATTCTAGGATTGTGTCTAGAAACTGAATGTTATTTTTATGAGTATTCAATTTTTTTCTCTGTGACAAAGCGAGACTTTGGTGTAGTACCATACTTCATTTTCTGTCTTTCCCACTCAGGATCTGCCATGTATTTTCTGTTGTACAAGACATGTAGAGAACAAAATATAAAATACTACTCATGATAAACCCAGCCTAATATAGACCTCTGATGAGTACCTAACCTGGGACCCAGAATGAGTTAACATAGTGAGATCTGCACAGGTACAGTTTGTGTCTTGATATATACTGTTGAAATAAAGAAAACAGGCAAACAAGCTTAGTCACTCAGTCATGCTTTTACCTGCAGTCAGAATAACCTCATAACACCAGGAGGCAGCAAGAGCTTCCTACTTTACATGCATCATCTATTACAATCGTCTATTAAAACCAGATTTTAGTCTTATTCCTGGCAAGATTTTAAGGGGTTACACATATCAGTCTGTTCATTCTTCATTCTAATCACCCAACATGGAGAAGCAACTCATATGCTTTCTGAAACACACCCATACATATGGGCAGGGAGGTACACACAAAGAATATTCTGCAGAATGTCTGGGCAACCCACAGTGGCTCAATGCTCTTTCTCCTGCCATAGCCTCCATAGACATCCCGTGAATGACTGGCAGTAGGATCATCCTTACTTTTCTAACTTCACTATTTTTAAAAGTTGTAGAACTTACAACAAGGAAGTAAATATCCTTTGTCTATGTACTGCATAGCATTTAACTAAAAATCTCATTTTATTCTAGTTTCTGAGTTATATTTATTTTACAAGATGAACCTACTTACTTCAGATTTAAATCATAGACTCATCGAATGGTTGGAGTTGGAAGGGACCTTAAAGTTCACCTAGTTTCATCCCCCCTTCCATGGGCAGGGACACCTCCCACTAGACCATATTGTGCAAGGGCCCATCCAACCTGGTCTTGAACACACCTAGTGATGGAGCAACTATAATCTCCCTGGGCAGCCTGTTTCAGTGTCTTACCATCCTCACAGTGAAGAACTTCCTCCTAGTTTCTAATCTAAATCCACCCTCTTCCAGCTTGAGCTCGTTACCCCTCAACCTATCATTACAAGCCCCTGTAAAAAGCTCCACCCCAGCTTTCTCATAAGCCCCCTTCAGACACTGACTGGAAGGCTGCAATAAGGTCTCCCCAGAGTCTTCTCTTCTCCAGCTCTCTCAGCCAGGTATTCCAGCCCTCTAATCATCTTCATGGCTTTCCTCTGGACCCACTCCATCAGGTCCATGTCCTTCTTGTATTGGGGGCTCCAGAGCTGGACACAATACTCCAGAAGGAGTCTCATGAGAGCTGAGTAGAGGGGAAGATTCACCTCCTTCAACATGCTGGCCACACTTCTTTTGATGCAGCCCAGGATAGGGTTTGGCTTGCTGAGCTGCACTCACACATTGCTGGCTCATGCTAAGCCTTTCATCAACCAGCACCCCCAAGTCTTTCTCCTCCAGGCTGCTCTCAATTCACACATTGCCCAGCCTGTATTTGTGCTCAGGATTGCCCTGACCCAGTTGCAGGACCTTGCACTTGGCTTTGTTGAACTTCATGAGGCTAGCCCACCTCTCAAGCCTGCCAAGGTCCTTTCAATTTATATTGAAATAATTTCAAAAAAGATAAAGCACTTAGTCTCTTATCAATTTAAACTGTGAGTGTTATCACAAAATCAGAGAATCTTAGGGGTTGGAAGGGACCTCGAAAGATCAAGTCCAACCCTCCTGCCAGAGCTGGATCACCAACGCTAGGACACACAGGAATGCATACAGGCAGGTCTTGAATGTCTCCAGAGAAGGAAACTCCACAACCTCTCTGGGGAGCTTGTTCCAGTGCTCTGCTACCCTCACAGTGAAAAAGTTTTTCCTTATGTTTATGTGGAACCTCCTACGCTTCAGATTTCTCCCATTACCCTTTGTCCTATCATTGGACATCACAGAAAAGAGCCTGACTCCATCCTCTTGACACTCATCCTTTACATATTTATAAACGTAAATGAGGTCACCCTTCAGTCTTCTCTTCTCCAAGCTAAAGAGATCCAGCTCCCTCAGCCTTTCCTCATAAGGGAGATGTTCCACTCCCTTAATCATCTTTGTGGCTCTGTGCTGGACTCTTTCAAGCAGTTCCCTGTCCTTCTTGAACTGAGGGGCCCAGAACTGGACACAGCATTCCAGATGTGGTCTCACCAGAGCAGAGTAGAGGGTGAGGAGAACCTCTCTGGACCTACTAACCACACCTCTTCTAATACACGCCAGGATGTCATTGGCCTTCTTGGCCACAAAGCCATTGATGGCTCATGTTCATCCTGCTGTACACTAGGACCTCCAGGTCCCTTCCCCTATGCTGCTCTCCAGCAGGTCAGATCCCAACGTATACTGGCACTTGATGTTGTCCTTTCCCAGATGCAAGTCTCTACACTTGGCCTTGTTCTATTTAATCAACATCAAAGCAACATAAGTATAAATAATGATGATAATAAATCTAGATTGATATTTGCAGTTTTGTACACCAAAATCTAATAGTTTAATAGACGAAGTTTCCCTGGGGACATTAAAACTTATGTTTAAATGGCAACTTTGCAATTTTTATTTCCTTTTGTTGTATTTGTATCATTAAATTATTTTTTTTTAGGTTTTTTAAAGGAAAATCTTTCCCATTAAATTTATATTGTCCCTTATTCTACATGAAGGCATGTTTCCATGTTTCTGACTTTGCAGCTTCCACAGTAACCACTGCTATGATCCAGAAAGTAATTTTGAGTAATGAACAAAGGGAAGGAACAAACACATTAAACAAGTTTAATCCAGAATCTTCAGCTGCAGAACCTCTTTACAGCTTCAAGGAAGAAAAAATGTCTTTTTCTACCTACATGTCACAGGTACTATGATGCAGTTATCAGTTAATACTACTTACTGTATACTCAAGGAAAAACATGCATTTTACTAAATCTACAGGAATAAGTTAGAATTTTACTCTCATACAATAATTCTGTGTCTATATATACCCTTTGTGAGAACAGATGTTCTCTGAAATGACATAATCTTTCTCTGACTTGATGACAGTTGGCTCACAGCTCAAATATTTCAGCATCTGAGTGCTTAATGTTAGATATCAATCAGAGAAATAAAAGGATGCAAAACCTAAAGGGCATAGCTATCGCACATTGCCAACTCCTCAACAAACCTGGAAGGCAGAAGAAATTCCCATCAATATTTTCACATGAAACATGTATAATGCTCATATCAGTAAATGGATTCCAATGAGGCACTTGCCAAATGATCTTTGTGAGCCTGTATATTGGCAGACTTCCTTTTTTACATTAAGACAACAGTAAGTAATGCTTTCACATCTATTAATAGCTTGATCATTAAAGACTGAAAACTGGCTGAACTGCCAGGCTCAGAGGGTTGCTATCAGGATCACGAAGTGCTGCTGGAGGCCAGTCACTAGTGGGGTCTCCCAGGGTCAATACAGAACCAATACCATTTAACATCTTCCATTAACAACATGGAAGATGGGACAGAGCCCACCTTCAGCACATCTGCAGATTACATGAAATCAGGAGTGGTGACAGCCATGCTGCCTTTCAGAAGGATCTGGACAGGTTGGAGAAGAGCGCTGACAGAAACTTACTGAAGGTCAACAATGGGAAATGCTAAGTCCTGCATATGGGAACAAATAACCTCATGCACCTCATACACCGTGGGGCTTAACTGGCCAGAAAGCAGTTTCACAGAAAGAGGAATTGGCAGAGAGATGATTAAGGGACTGGAACATCTGTCATACAAGGAGGGGCTGAAAGAGCTGGGGTGGTTCAGCCTGGAGAAGAAAAGACTCCAGGGAATCTTATCACACTATATAAATATCTGATACGGGGGGGAAAGATGATAGTGCCAGACTCTTCTCAGCAGTATGAAGTGACAGGACAGGAGGTAATAGCCATATATTAGAATACAGGAAATGCCATTTAAACAAAGGAGGGGGGGAGGCTGTTCCATTTGTGCTTTGCTTGGGTTTTTTTGTTGGTTGGTTTTTGTTCTGGCTTTTGGGGTTTGTGAGGGTGGTTCTTTTTTTACTGTGAGAGTGGTCAAACACAGACTGCCCAAAGTAGTTGTGAAGTCTCCATCCTTGGAGACATTCAACACCCAACTGGAGATGTTCCTGAACAACCTGATATAGTTGACCCAGGTTTGAACAGAGGGGGTTTGGGATAGATAATCTCCAGAGGTGCTTTCTACCCTCAGTGATTCTGTAAAAAAGAATTAGCAGCTGCATAAAGCATTCTTTCATAGGAACAGCAGCAGTAATCACATCCTATCAAATAATTTCTTGAGCATTACCCATGGTGGAGGCTGCCTCCATCACTGGTATAAGAAAGTTGTTCTTTCCTCCACATCCCTGCCCAATCATTTAGTTGTTCCTACCTCTTCCCTTTACTAGTACCATAAATTGTGTGGCCATGCAGAGTCTAATACATGGGAGAAAAAACAAGTAGAAACAAAAACATTAAATAGACTGAATTTTCATCTGACACAGCTGACTACAAAATACACAACGTCTACCGACAAGTAAAAGATCATTATCACTTTAAACCCCTTCAGCATCACCTTAGACAAGTTTAGAAACTTCACTCAAATGTAGGATAAAGTGCAAGAATCAGGTTTTAAAATTCAGAAAGACTAGCACAGAAAAATCAAGTGTTGACAGAAGAAATAAGGAAGTCTTTCAGCAAATCTTTCAGAAGAGAGTAGCAAAGGGTAAGATTTCCTCTAAGGAAGCATCCAATACAAGACCAAAGAATACTCAGAGTGTTAAAAAGGGAACTTTTTTTTTCCACACCAGATTTATATTGCTTAAAGGAAAACATGATTGTTTTATCAGCTTTTACAAAGTCTATATACATTTGTGTGTTTTGAGCTGCAATTACCACTTTTTTCTAGAGAGATAAATGGTACTTTCCTAGATCAGTTCCAAGACTAGAACTCATTGTAGAAGAATGTGGTCTGAGATATTTGGTACCGAGGTCCTAGACAAGCAGGCCTTGGGGAGCTTAAGCATATCAGTCCAATAGTTAAAGCACAAAATGAGCATTAGATGAGTGTCTAGCAGCTGCAGATGTAATACAAAAAAAAATTCCTTTTTACCTTGGGAAGCAGTACTCAAATGGAATAATTTAGGTTGGAACAGACCTCCTAAAGTTATATTTTCCCATCTCTGACCCAAAGTAGAGCTGCCCGCACAGTTAGGTCGAGATGCTTACAGTCATATCAAAGTTCTGAAAACTCCAAGGAAGGAGGTCCCACTGCCTCTCTGACCAGCCTGCTCCAATGCTGCATCCCTCTCACAGTGATGAATTTTGTCCTTACATCTAAGCAGAATTGCCCTTCCTGCAGTTTGAGTCTGTGTCCCTCTGTGAGGAGGCTGGCTCCATACTTCAACACCCATCCATCCCTTCAAATATTAGAGGACTACACGATATCCCTTATCCTTCTCCATCCAGTCTAATATTACTCTGCTCTGCCAGCCACCTCTCATGTACCACATGCTCCTCCCCCACAACCATCCTAATGGCCTCCTTCTGGACTCTTAACAGATTGGTGTTTCACTTATACTGGGAATCCCAACAGCAGAAAAAATAATCCAGATGCATTATTACAAGAACTGAATGGAGAGAGACTGCCTAGACTTGCTAGGTACATACTTACTAACACAGAACAGTACATTATTAGTTTTCATCACCACAAGAGCATGCCAACAAACTTGTCCCTCTGAACCACCAATGTCCTTCTCTTCAAAGCTACTTTCTAACCAATTAACCTCGACTCTACTGTCACATAGACTTAGTCCATCCCAGGTGCCTAACTTTGCTGAACTTCCTGAGGTTGCCATCATCTCTGTCAACCTATCACAGTCCTTCTCAATGGCACTCCTACCTCCAATGTGTTGCCTACTCTGCACAATTTCACTGTCCACACATCATGAGCTCTATGCCTTTGAGGAAGTCCAATATGCACCAATTGGTGGAAGATAGGTAAGAGATTCCCAGCTGAATGCCATACAATCTAACTCCGCACCCAGAATCAGTTTAGTCACATCTGCACTCAAAGTAACGAAAATATGTAAGAAGCAAGACTTCCGGCACCTGAGCCAGACTCTCTGCATAGTGCTGACCTATTCCATGTAGTTTGCCCAGAGCTGATGACATCCAGTACAGCACCACATTGAGCCAGAGAGATGTGCACTACTCTTAATATGAGCCAAAGCTATATTCTTTAACCCAGGCCTTCAAACCCAGAACACAGATGCTAGCAAAGCAACAGGCACAGACCCCCGCATTAGGAAATTCTATTTCCCTGTAAACAAGCATTTGTTGCACCTTGCTGGTGAAATGAGGAAGATTAATTATATACAGAATATTCTGTAAATGGATAAACAAAAACATTTTAATCACATGAGCAGGTCCTTTACAATTTCATTAAAAGTGCTAAGCTTCCATGCATAAGAATTTAGAATTTCTTAGTTCAGAATACACTAGCCAGCAACATAAACCTAGGTATGTCCATTAATTGCTGTACTCCAGCATGACATTTCGGCATTATTACTTTGATTAAATTGGATTTAAAAAAAAAAATACTGTGCTTATTTTTGGCTCCCATTTGCATTTCTCAAAATGCTCTAAGCAAGATACAGAAGTTTGAAAAAATAATCAATATCACATTAAAAAACTTGAGCAACAACTAGCAATTACATATATTCCATGTATTGCAAAATCAAGTTCACTTTTCATGGACTGTAATTTCTGTGTCTTGCAAATCAGGCATAGTAACAGACACAGCATCTTACATTTGGAAGTTATCCAGAGAGTGTTTAAGAATGTAATCAGTTTTGCTTCTGGAAGTTTCTGTGTTTTCAGTTTATGTAGCAGACCTAGTCAGACCTTTACTGTTTTTCTCAACTATTACCATCACAGTGAAACAGGATAAGTAAGAGAATGAGGCTCAGCTTTGGGCTTTTTAAAAAATAATTTTCCTATGGCTTTTATTTCCCAATCTTTTTCTTTTTAGTTGGTTTGCCCATTCTCAGATGCTGGTTTCAAATATCTTTTCCTTACATTTCACAAAGTTGTGCATAACATGAAATGCAAAGAAAAGAGTGGTCTACTCAGCCTTTTATAACTTTTTCAGCCTTCTTGACTTCTCCCCTCATTTGCTGGAAGAAAAAATTCTTTACATATTCAACAGGTTTCCAAGCTAACAAGCTCTTAAGTTACAGTCTCATTTATGTTAAATGAAAACGTCTGTTACACAAATAAAGCAAAGAAATTGCCATTATGCTACTGGTATACTGTAAGTTACCAGCTTCAAATCCTTAGTAATTGGAACCTGTTCGTGTTTCATTAATTGAAAAGTCACATATATGGGGGGAAAATTATCATAAAGGACCTGGAATCACATGTCTATGAGGACCATGTCATCATGGGTGTACAACAGCCTAACTGTGAAGGTTGCTAGACTTGCATTTACTTTCTCATTCCGCCAGAGAACAAGAACCTGAAAATAAGAAAACTTTGTGTTGCGTGTCAAATACTTAATCATTTATATACTTCCTCCTAAGTTTCCTTTTCTTCACCTGTCACTTGAAAACGTTCTTTAAACCGATTACAAATATTGTGCTGGGCAAAGCTGAATGAAGTAGTTATTCAAATGCAAATAGTAGTGGAATTAAAGCTTTATTTACCACCTTCTTTGCAAAGCCATATTCTAAGTATGTAAAAAGCTTCACCTTTCTGACTTCCGTTCAGAGTCAGAACTGTATTACATGTGTAATATTTCACTTTACTGTTGGGGAGGGAAAGGGAAAAAATAAAAAGAAATAGCTTCTAACTAGTCTAGGCAAATATCTCTGAAATAAGGGAGAAACCAACCAGAAGCATTCTCTGAACTAGTCTGGCCAATTCAAGCAACTTGATTTCTAACTTTTGTTCCAAAATGCAAAATTCTTATCTGGTTTTTATAAGATAGTGACCTAAACTCCCTCATATGACTAACCCTTACATGACTTAATATTTTTGTTCGTTGTCTTACTACAATGTTTCCTTTTTGGAGGAACATTACTAATACTGGACAAGTTCATTCCAGACTTACCCAAGTCCAGTGAAAGCCTGTTAAAATGTTTACAATGATATCTAAAAGGAAGAATCACCTTCAGCTGCAATCATGTCAAGAGAAGTAGTTCTAATAAATACATGCCAAAATGGTTGAGGTAAGGGAAGTGGAGTTCAGACCTTGTGGATTTATAATTTCCACACCGACTAGAAATTTTCTGTTGACTAGAAACCTGTACAACTCCGAACCATCTGACAGGATGGTGAAACACAAGCCAACTGAATACATCCTTTGTTTGGAGATGAATGACTAAGGAGTTCCTCTTGGAAAGAACAGACTGCTATTTATAGTGTAATATTTTATGCAAGAAAACACACACACTGAAACAGTTTAAAAGCAGGAGAACCCAGGAGAAAATGACAGTGTTGTGAGGAGTGAGACAGGACCAGATACAGATGGACAAGTAATTCCAAACTCAACAAAAAGAAAATACAATAAGTCTTGAGCAGTGTGCAGAGTTTATATTGTAACAAACCAGGTAATTCTTCCACTCTTACAAGGTAAGAAGTGTCTTGTTTTAAAGCCACTAACTTAAATGATATTAACCCAAAACTAAGCTGTTATCCAAAAGGAGAGAGGGAATTTCCTTTTGACTAACAACTACAGTGAATTTCATCATGCTTCCTCGACTGCTTTATTGAAGGTTTCTGATAGGTTTTTCAACAAAGTTTGTTTTATATTCTGAATGCTGCCAAAAGCATTATGAAAGTACTAATAAAAAGTATGTGATTTTGCAAAAAGTAATTTCTAAAGGTTTATGAATTTGTTAAGTCATACCCATTTTCAGTAGAATACAAAAGATCTTCTCTGGAAAAGGATTAATACTCAGTGGAATTTGAAGTTTCCACCCCTCAAGTCATCTGTACTACAGGAAGAGCTAAAATGGAGTCCAAGTCCTTTTAATGGAAAAAAGCAACCTCTTCTCTATTCATATAGAGCTACATTAAATATTTCGCACAAGATTTTTAAAGTCATATTCAGGCAGAGACCAGACTTGGAAAATTTTAAGTAAAATAGAACACGTTGCAGATACGCACAGTAAATTAAACTGGAGTACTTCCATCCTGAAATTGAAAAACAATTTTCTATACACACTTACAATCAGATAATTTATGTAAATTTTAAAAAGGCACTTTATAGTATGGCTATGTCTTTCCAATAGATTGCAGTTGCATAGTGCGCCAGTCTCATCAGCATACCACTCAGGCTTTAGAAAACAAACTATGTTAGCAAACATCTGATTCTAGGCTAAAAGTAACATCTATATATAGACATGAAAATATTACTAAAGTCATCATGGCATACAGTCAGAGAAAGGCTGATCACTACTCAAGGCTAAATATTATTCTTTTGATTGACATATGATACATAACTGATGCTTGTAATTTACATGTACATAGACAAAAAACCTAACTTAAAAAAAAAAAGAGAGAGAGAAAATATGGACCATGCTATATCATTAACATCTTTAACACAATGATCCTCATATTAAAAGTATGCTTTGTTATTCAATATATGATTTCAGCTAAGCATTAAGTCTTCTTCCTCTATTATGAGAAAGAATTTAAGTATTTGAAAGAATCTGTTCTGCATCTGTGATATTCTTTTCTAGTAGAGGTTATGACTACTGTCAAAGGCTAAAAAAAAAAAAACCCAGAAACACCAAAAGAAAAGTTTGGGAACTCTCTTATCTTGATTTGATTTTTTTCTTTTTTTTTTTTCTTTTTTTTTTAAAAAAAAAAAACCAGTGTCATTCCTACTTGTGGATTGTTTGAAAGAATTAAATTTTGGGAAAATGACGCTTGGCTGATTAACAGGCATAAGTGAGAGCAGAAATAGCCTGCATAATGTTTCTTGCTTAACAAACAACTGCAACTGACATATTGTAATTTTCTCTTCACTAACTCTATCCAGCTTACAACAGTTACAAACAGAAAATTCCTTCTCTGAAGAGAATTGAAACAACAGGATTTTGATAAACCAGACATTTCACTTAACCAGCCAATCAGCTATGTAACAATCATTTGGCATCTCATAGAGATGTTTGAAGAATTACATCTACAAAGCATAATACAAAAATGTCTACTATATAAATATGTAACAATTTTTTATTTTTAGAAGGTCTTTGAAATTCTATTTATGGGCTAAACAGAGAGGTATAACAAAAGGATAGCATAACAGAAGTAGCAAATATGTCAATCTTTTTTACTTCAAGTAAGAGTACTTCTGCCCATTCAAACTAATGGCACATAACGCTTTGTATTGGAAGATCTACTGGGATCTACTGGAAGTACATTTATTGGAAGATCTATTGATTTTTCTCTCTTCAAGCAAGTATAAGCGCTTTTGTCCCAGAAACAAGCTCTAGTGTTACCAGATAGAAGAATATCTGTGAATATGCAGTCCTGATGTTCTGCTAATATAAAAGCTACAGTTGTTAGTAATTATTCAGACACAAGGCACATTTGATTTACTTGGTATAGAAAGCACCCAATCCCTACCTACACATGTACTTAACACAGTCTCATGTGAGTCCCAAGTGATCAGCTGTCCAAGAGGTCCTTTGGGATTTGGGCTTTTTTAAGGCAGATAGCACCTTCAAGCTTCAACTCAGACAATCCCATTGCTGGTCCAAGCCACTGACTTTTTATAGCTCTAGGGAGGCAATGATGAGTTTCTGCTGGAACTTTCTGGGTCATAGACTTCTGCTTTTTGTAGTACACAGCCAGCCTTGGTGCACCCTCACTCATTCTTCCTGTCCCATACAGAGGAGCTACGAAGTTTATCTCAGTCTGCATAGTAAGTAACACATGGGTACTCATTAAGCCTGGTAGCTACAGCAGTGAGATTGGAGCCAGAGAGAGCCAGGCTCCAATCTCCCCTCCAATGAATACACTTTCACATTTCATAAAAAAGTAAAAAAAGCAATTTCTCAGAAAAAGAATTAACAGCTGTAAATATTTGAAATGGCATAGTGAATATGACATGAAACCCAATATAAAATAATAACATTGGCACTATAAATAAATAGGTGATAAATACACATGAAACCTGACCTCATATAAAGCGATGAATTTGTTTCACCACAGTGAACCTGGGACTAAGATTACACTAACTATGACAATTTTAATGCTTTTACATAGGAAAGGTCTAGATGTTTACATTTGCAGTTACTGTATATGTCTAAACTACACTTTGTAAAATGAGGCCAAAAGCTTGCTGCTTTGTATTTCAAGTCCTAAAACTTCATTTCAGGAATGCACTGTCCTCAGAGTCTGTCATTTTTGCAACTTTCAAAGTCCTTAGAGAAAAGTTATGTGCTAACACAACACTTGTGTGATGTGATGACTGTAACGATTTTGGAGAATGGAAATGGAATACTCCCCACTGAGGACTCTCTACATAGCCCATACAGATGATCTGACAAGCTTCTAAGTAGCTATATCACAATAAAACATGAATTTTCCTTAGTCCCTATGCCCTGCCTTTTGGTGTACCAGTTTTTGAACCATCTGCACACACACCACATGCCAAGAGGACCAAGATTAAAACTGGTGAAGGAAGTAAAAGGGAACAAAAAGGGCTTCTTCAAATTTATCAGTAGCAAAAGAAAGAACAGGGAAAGTGTGGGCCCTCTGCTGAATGTGGTGGCAGCCCTGATAGCCAAGGATACAGAGAAGGCAGGGTTGCTGAATACCTTCTTTGCTTTGGTCTTTAACCCGAAGACCAGCCCTTGTGAATTCCAGACTCTGGATGTAAGAGACAAGCCTGGAGGAGGGAAGACTCTCCACTAGTCAGTGAAGACTGGGTTAGGGATCAGTTACAAAAATTGAATA
>JAVSBS010020302.1:1520-27816 GCA_033124195.1 Coracias cyanogaster | reverse complement strand
AGGAAGTTCCACCTCAACATGAGGAGGAACTTCTTTACTGTGAGGGTTACAGAGCACTGGAACGGGCTTCCCAGGGAAGTTGTGGAGTCTCCTTCTCTGGAGACTTCCAAGACCTGTCTGGATACGTTCCTGTGTAACCTGCCCTAGATTCTACATTCCTGCTTGGCAGGGGGGTTGGACTCGATGATCTCCAGAGGTCCCTTCCAACCCCTAGCATTCTATGATTCTAAGACAAGAAAGCAAAGCATGTAAGTTAAAAGGCCTTTCTTTCTAGTTTTCCTCTTTTATCTCAGGTCCGTATGTTGTTACTTTTTTTTTTTTTTTTTTTTTTGCATAATAAGCAGCAGAGCTGGAAGCTGACAAATCCAATAGATGTCATCCCTTTTATTCATCTGAACATCAAGCACCTCACATATTTATTATTTCTGTAACCAAGAAGAAGACTTCCTGTCCATGTCTTAGGTGGCTGATGGTTCCTAGTTACTTTGCATTTTTTGACTTGGCTGTCCATTTCCACTGGGCAACGGACACAATAGGCTGGCTGGAATGTTCATGATACCTAATACTTAAGGGATAGAAATTATTCAGTGAAAGGCCCTTTAAAAATATAATCATATTCCCTTGTAGTTTTCAAATCAATTTCAAATATCTAAATGCATAAGGACTGTCATGTAATTGTAATTCAATTTGATTCAGAATATAATGCAATTTTACTAATCTCTATGTAAGACATAAAAAGATGAGGCACCTTATAAAGGACTGTATCATTCATTAATATTATTGAGGAACTGTCATACTAAAAACTTAGTTCTGAATTTTACCATGCCTTTTGAAGGATTAAGCTAAATTGTCTTTTGCATTATTTATTGCATAATTTTTATATGTCTCTATCACAGTCATTGTGAATCTATAGCTTAATACATCAAAAGGAAACAGGAAAAAAATAGCTATAATATTTAGAATATGCAAGCAGAAAGGACAAATATTGTCAATCTATCAACTATTCAGAGTCTATCAAACAATGGCTAGTTAATTTCAAAATCTATACAAGTAATCTTTAAGTATTTTGTGCAAGAAAGTGCAAGAAAATGTTACATCTAAGTGGCTCAATTCCTTTCTAAGTTACAAAGCCATAACACAATTTAATAGAACTCTGACTGCCAAATATACAGATTAAAGTATTTGTACGCGAGTAGGCAGTTGATATACGCACGTTTAAAAAAACCTGAAAGTTGCCAGTGCTGTTTGGGTTTTTAAATTTAGTAAACAGCATATTCTAGTCTTAGAAGGACAAGTCTATGTAAGCCATACATCATCAAAACACACATCTACCTTAACTCTTCCTAGAGGTATTATTTACTATTATCAAATACCATATATTTCAGATGCATGTACACTTTATCACTTATGCATACTATGTTGTAATGCTTTAAGAACATTTCTAAAGGGAAATAAGTATTTCTTTAATATTAACAAAAAAGTCACTCACCACTTGCCTATTGTTATTCTAGGTTAATAGATATAGATTTGGCATCTCTATTTTCAGATGGAATCAGCACCAATATCTAGGCATGAAGAAGTTAACAGGGACATGTGCCTTAACTATGGTAGAGTTTTTGTAAACTTTACTCCTCAAAACAAACTGAATTGATACAAAGTAACAAAAAATGAATTACCTTTCCTGCTGCACAAAACACAAACAACCAAAAGTAGTTGTGAAATGTACTGAACAAGAAGCTACTTTAGAATATTTTGTTCCAGCCATAACATACACGGTGAAATTGCAAAAGCCAAAAGTAAATATACTCAAAGGATTCGATCTTTCCCATGCAGGCAAATAACAAAAAGCTTAAGTTATCATTTGCCTTGATAAGGTCCTATAAAAGCAATTCTATAGTGTATCCACAGCTCAGTATGCACTTTGAAAAACTGCATGTTTTATGTATGACTTCCTTGAAAAATTGACATTTCTTATTCAAATCTATAACTTTATTTCAAAGATAATTATCTCAAAAAAAATTTTAATCTAATTCATCCCTTTTTTTAGTTAACTAAGCGCAAACATTTTTGCAGTATTTTGTGTCAGTAATACATAGTACTAACTCTTAAGTTATTTCTTTCTTTTGCAGCAAGCCAAGTCATAGAACTGGAACATTTCTCACTTGCAGTGAGAAACTTTTAAAGTGAAGAGTATATAATAGCATTATACTATTTCCCTCCTGTTTCTTAAACAGGAACAAGTACAGAGTGATCTGGTAATCACTCAAAACTCAAGATCTAGATACAGTTTCATCTAAGGAGAAATCTAATGGTTTTATTAAAATATAATAATATATAAATGTACAGATACACATCAGCAGGTTTGAGATACTTAAAAACATTAGTTTCTAATATCATTTTCTAAAG
Organism: Coracias cyanogaster; assembly: GCA_033124195.1. NCBI lineage: Eukaryota > Metazoa > Chordata > Aves > Coraciiformes > Coraciidae > Coracias > Coracias cyanogaster. The sequence goes on along the minus strand of JAVSBS010020302.1, from coordinate 25,410 downwards.
AAAAGCATAAACTTCTACAAAAATGTAAAAGACTATGATGAAATTTCATAAGCTAAACACACCTGCATAATGATGCTGAACAAAACTCAAAATATTATATGAATATATACTGTGTAGAGAATCATAGCATTTTTAAAATTTATGAAAGTTTCTTCTGCAACACCAAGTAAAAACCTCAGACCCCAACCTAAATCTGATTCAAATCAATGCAATGACTCCTACTGATTTCAACATGTTTTGAAACAGATCTTTAAGCCATACAGAATCAGAATCTAGATGTTTATAAAACATTAAGGTAAAGTATGCACTTACCAGTAACTTGTTAGCATGATTTCAAATACTATAAAGAAGATTCTAGATGACATGATAGTACAATATTTTAATGTCTGATTATTCTACAAGCTACTAGCATCTTAAGTTGAAATACAACAGTATAAAGCTCTCCACAGGTAAGAAAGACTTTCAGAGATAACTTCATGTGGAGGGTTGACCTTGGCCAGCTGCCAGACATCCAACCAGCTGCTCTCTCACTCCCTCTCCTCAACAGGAGAATAGAAAATAACATGAAAAGACATCATGGGTTGAGCTAAAGTCAGGGAGATAACTTGTCAGTTACTGTCACGGGCAAAATAGACTTGACCTGTGGAAAATCAATTTAATATATTGCCAATTAAAATGGACCTTGGCAGTGAGAAACAAAGACCAAATTAAAACAATGTCTTCCTTCAACCTCCCTTTTTCCTAGGCTCAACTTCACTCCTTCATTCCTGACTCCTCTACTGCTTCCCCATTCTGAGTGGGGATGGGGAATGATGGGCTGCAGTCAAATCCATAACAGCTTCCCTCTGCTGCTGTTTTCCTGATTCAGCCATCATCATTCTATGCTGCCAGAAGTTGCCTGATCACACAGGCCAACACTGAACTCAGCAACATCCCCTCGGAAGTCTTCTTTCAGACAGTCCTGCCATAAGTTCCTGTGGGCCCAGCTCCTCCACTGCCCACTGTGGTGCTGGCATCATCTGCTGGACACAACGGACAGACCTGGCTCCCTCAGTGGCCCTTCACATGGAAGGCACCACCGACAGAGCTCAGCAAGATGCAGCCACACCCACCAAAAGCCACACCCACCAAAAGCCACACCCACCAAAAGCCACACCCAACAGGAAGCTCCTCCAACTGATCACCTCCTAGTTGATATAGCCCTGGCCTCACCCACCACCCCAACCACAACCACCTGGGTGAGGGCAGAGCCACAGAGACACAGCTGAGCCACGTTCTGCCTCTGGAATATAAAGCCAATAGAAAAGACAAATCATTCTGCTAGGCTGTGACTCATTCACAGATCAACTCCAACCTGGGCCACACAACTCAGGCCCCAGCACTTCAGCTGCTCACCTATGCCCTGTGGTGTGCTCATTGCAGAGCCAGCTGGAACCAACTGTGTCTGACACAGGATAGCCCCTGATCACTCCTCACAGAAGCCACCCCTATAACCTCCCTGCTGCATAAAACTGGACATGGACACCCAACACTTCTCAGAAAGAAAAGTTCTTGGTACCACCATTGTTTCCTCAAGAATTTATCAAAATACAGAACATCTGAATCTCTCTCTCTCATGGCTGACCAAGTCATACACATCTATATCTTGGTAGTTTCTAAGTATCTAACAAAATAAACATTCTAATTAAATTAGGTGTTACTCATGTAAAAGAAAAAATTAATTATGAAAGGTTCCTTGAAATTGTTATGTAAACATCTAATTTATAGCAAATCTGCACCCGCAGTGTTTCAGAGATATTTCTATTATGAAATAAATAATACTTTTACTTGGATGTAGGAACAAGACCAAAGCTGTGTCTGCTTTATCATGTGACAAAAATGGGGAAGAATCTTTGCAACACACAACAGTCTCTGTAGACTCAGGTGATTTGTTCACAGTTACTCAGGTTATAGTGCATCAATGACATCTGTCCAAGTTGATATATGCTACCCTGCATCTGGTATGAAACAAAGGTTCCTTCTGATGACAACCAACACTCAGTAAAGCCAACCCAGAAATCAGTGTAGCATATCCATCAGTATCAACAATTAACTTCAAAATCAATTGCTTATTAATGGTAAAGATGCAATATATACTGCACCCAAGAGAGGTACTACTACAGTCCAATCCTCTAGGGTGGTAATAATCTGCTTTCTCCTAAACAAAAATAACAATAAACGAAACAGACAATAACATATACCTAGCACACACTAGAAACCTAGGTCTAAACCACAAAATCTGTGGTATTTCTTTATTTAAATGAGTTTACCAAGTTAAGACAGAAAGGATTCTGAAATCTTCCTACTATTATAAGAGTAAAAGATGGTTCCATAGATTTGTTCACTGCATGCCCTTCACATCTTCAATTTTCAACCATTTTCATTGCTCTTTAAAAGACCAAAGAATTAACAAGTCATCTGCCCAGGTAACGAATGCACAGCTGGGCTTGCCCTGACACAATTCCAGTTCGTGGAATGAAGATTAAGCAGTTATAGTCTGACATACACCTGGCCAAATGATCTTTTGGAGCAGAATGCTCTATTGCCATCCTGAATAATTCTGTACACAAACCTCTTCATTTCCATACCACTATGCATCTATTATTTAATATAAGCAGCTTACTATAAAGTCATTGAATATTATTATTTAACAGATAAGCACAATGGAATTTAGAGAAAATATAAAAATTATCTTGAGGTAAGTGACAAAAATTTCCATTTCAGTCCCTTGTCTGTTGGTCTTTGTCTAACTCACTAGAAGCAGAGACCATCCTGGTCATGGGGTTCAGAGTAGTATTTGGTAGCTGCAGAAGGACAAAATTATTCAGAAATCTCAAAGTCTAGACTTAATTTCATACTCACGGTCACTAGTAAGAAAAGAATCAAGACTACTTTGAACTAAGTTTTTCATACAATATAGAAAGATTCATCTTATTTCCCCAAGTGCCTTTATTTTACCATAAAACAAGTACTATTTTTCCGTGTGCTCTCCTAAAACTACCATTCAGCAGCACCACCACACTTATATTCTACACTGCTGGTACTCCATATACAGTTAAGCTTTCATTTCTTCTGCAATGCAATTCACTGCAAGGTTCATAGTCTTATTTCTCTTGACTCTATCATGACTAGAAAGCCACTCCCTCTTTTATCAGATTAGAAAGGAACATAAAATCTTCAGAAAGGTTCCTGATATTTTTAATGTTTTTTTAAAAAATGCTTAAATGAAATCCATCATCTACTGAAGGAAATGGAAGTTTCACCATTACCCTCATAGAAAAGAAAATTGACAATTACAGTAGCCAATAAAATTTCTCTAGACAACTTCACTATCCTTGCCTTTTTGTTCTGTTCAGCTTTATCTTGGTAATCATTACATCATATCAGTTGTTTAGCATGTGCTTACTTTTCACAGTTAGTCCACACTAATACTGTCAATACTCCCTCTAACTTGAACTAAAAACAACATCTAATTTCAAGAATAGATACGTGAACCCTTATTCAGCAAAAAAACCAAGAACATAAGGTTATATTTGAAATAAAAGGACAACATCCCTGTATTTTGACATCTACGGTATGCAGCATTTATTTTCAAATGGCTTTTAAAAATCTTGGTTATCCCCCAAGACTCCTCTTTCACATCCTCTACAATTCTTTATATAGCATTATAATACTATTTTTAATAACTCAGCAAAATGACTAGAAGACTTAGCGTAGAAGCCTGCAGGATTTGAGACCATTTTGGAGGCCTAGTTGAAAGCACAGAAGACGATTTTTGAGAAACCAGAGTCTCAGTGTAGAAATCCAGGGCATCAGGAAGGCTTTGAGACTGTGCCTGCAGGAATATATGATGAAATTATTGCTGAGAAGGAAAAATGAACTGAGATGTAAAATAAATAAATCAAGAAATAAGACTTCCTGTACTTATGAAGCAAACAGTATGGAATTATTTTTTTAATTGTCTATATTGCTGTGAAAAGTCAGCAAGTTTGGGTTCCTTCCAGACATCTCTTCTGGTCAAGTCCGAGGCATATAAGTTTCAGTTTAGTTTAAAACTTCCATTATTTGCTAGCGAAGAATCTAATCTAAAAATATAAATTTAAAAATATCACCTAATTTAAAATATATTGTCTATGTATTTTACATACAGACAGTTTAAATATTCAAATAAAGCATCCTTCCACTATGGCTAACTTTTAATTATATTTTTCAAAGAGCAACAGCAGATCCCAAACTTAAGACTGAGAACATGAGAACACTCTATAGACACTGTACCTTGAATCCAAGAAGAATTGAAATCTCTTCCACTCGCCCAAGGGTATACTGACATTTCACAAAAAAACACAAACCATATCTCTAAAATAGTCCCGAAAAATGCAATTACCATTTTTTGTGCTTTGTTATACTGGATTCTGGGAACTTACTGAAAACCATAAAGCATAAAAATAATTAAGTTATAGAAAGTACTCAGCAGCCAAACCCTTGAAATTGCATAGTTCCTCAAGCATTGTAACACACAGTTTGAATATTGATCCTAAATGCAAAGATTAAATAGAAGAAAAAAATACTTTTAAGTTACCTATATTTGGATAAGAATGTTATCCTAAGCTTAAAATATTGCTCTGTCTTACATCTATGGAAGCCAATAGATAACGGCATTGATATAGGCATCTGTTATTCCTATCCTCATCAAGTAGAATTTCAGAAGGCTCCATTCAGGTTAATAAATTTTCACAGTAGGCTGCAAATCAAATCATTACTCCCTGCTCAGAATGCCTCAGAGTAGCTCCACACTGACAACTGTAATGAATAGGGAATAAGGCCACAGAATTGCTGTTGAGCAATTCCTAGTTCCTAGGCATAGTAACAATGAACAGAAAAACAGGGGCACCCTCCAGAGGAGGAGGAGTTGTTTGCAATTGTGCCTCAGATGAGAAATGTAGAGCCGTTACTGCGGTTTATTAGATGCTATTTTAATCTCTCACACCATGAAACACAAGAAGATGGTAAAAGAATCCAATAGTAACTGCCACAACATCATGCTGATTTTCATTAAATTTGTTGAAAGGAGACTCAGCATGGAATTATTAAACTGCTTTCAAAGGCAAATGACTAAAATGGCTCATCTATTTATAGACATTATTCTCAATCACTTTTTTTTTTTTAATAGTGACACCTGCTCATTCCTACTATAGTTAAGGTTCTGTCAGCCTTTCCTCAAAAACCCAATTTTTTTCACAGTCTTCTAAGCTTGGTGATAAAAGCAACTATCTCCCTTTAAAATTGGCAGTAAAGCTACTTAGAAATGGTTTTAAGAAAATAAAAATAAAAGAAACCAAATAAGACAACTGTCATCTGATTATGTCTAAAGATCTAAAACCATCATCAGTCCCTGCAGATTTCAAACTGATTGTTGCGTTTTAATGACCCAGATATAAACTACTGAAAAACCAACTTTGTATGTAAGCTAGATACATCCTTCATACATATACACATGCATAATAGAAATATATCTATATAGACAATGTAGCAGAAGTCTGTGCTTCTTGAAGACACAAAGAAAAATGTGTTATTTTCCAGTGTCCTTAACAGTAACAAAAAATTTAGACACCATTGTTTTTATCACAAAAATATCAGCACACACGCATTTAAGTGATGGGGAAGGTGCCTGTGGTAAGAACACTATCTGGAAAAGAATGTAAGTGCTGCTGTGGCAACATGTCCAAGACATCTGAGTGACAAGCAAAAGCATTACAGCACTATATCCATTCTTAATGCTCTACATCTGTACTGTGAAAATAGCTTTCAAAATACCTAGTATTTTAAAATTACCCAAAGTTTAGTAACTGTCTTTATATAACCATATAGCAAATTTCATCTTACAAAGACATACACTTGCCAGTCACTTAATTCAAGGCATTCTTTATATAAAAATAACTATTGTTATTTCATATGTAGCCTTTAAGCTACAAAGTAGTAGTCAGCCAAATCATCAGCATTTTATTTCCTCCTCTCATCAACCACACATTCAAAATGTGTTCTCGTCACATTAAAAAAGTCCCAACTTGAAATCTGGTCTGTGCTTATAAAGAAAAATTGACTTATCAGCTTGCCCAACAGATCAATCTGATCTACTTCAGACCCTGAGATACATCACATTATAAAGGAAAGCAGTCCCGACAAAAGGAAGAAAAAAGATGCAAGGAGATCCCTTCTTTTTATGAGAAGGGTGTTTAAGCTCCAGGATCTCAGAGATCATTATAAAATTGGCAGAGGATAGAAGTATCTTGAGAGCATACAGCTGCAAATCCTTTTCAGAAGATGAAAGCATCAAAAGACTGATTCCATGCCAAAACAAAGGTTTTCTTTCATGATTTCACGGTGAAAATTCACCTGAATATTCAGTATCATTCATCTAATCTGCTGAAATGCATTTTAGCATTTTTCTGCCAATTACAAAAACAATACAAATTTGTGTGATGAATCATTCATCAGATTTTAATTGCAACCAGCCAGGAGTGGCCATTCTGACCTTCTAGTCCTAACAGTCTGCTCAGGCAACTGAACCTCACCTAAGTAAAGCTGTGTACACACAGCATCTAGCCACTGCATTTTGTTACTACGCATTATCCCTTCTTTTTGCTTGCTAATTTAACTTCTTAAATTCATTTCAGCATGCATGTAACTTCATTTGAGAAATTCCTGTCTGTTGATGTTTCTAAATCAGAACAGGATTTCTGAGGCTACAAGGTACAAACATTTTATACAAAAAAAAAAAAGTAATAGTAGGCTATAAAAAACCCCCCAAAAAGTCAAGTCTTTGCAAGCCCTTGCTGCAAATAAATTGATAACTAGAAGCTTTCCAAATTCAACTCATAACAACAAAGTTTTATGGCAAGTTTTAGGAGATACATTGCTCAGAAGCTTTTTGAAAAGAACTCAAGATTAGGCCTACTTGTATACTTCATTACAGCATACAGTAATGTGGAGGAATTTATAAGTAACAGATTTCCTTCAAGATGCAACCTGCAAACAACAAAATTTTGCAGTAGGCTTGTGAAAATACTTGCTAGATTTGCATCTACAGAAGATAATAGCAATACATCAATTTACCCCCACTGTGGATGAGATCCAGTGCATATAAAACTAAATATAAAAATAAATAAGAATAAGTTTATTGAACTGGACATATTATACATAACCACCAACATCTATGGTAATCGAGTTCTTGAATGCATTCTTTTGCATTAACAGAGTATGCTATCCCAGGAAAACATGGTATACAAGAGCTTTCTTATCATTCACTTGTCTGTTCCTTTATTATGCTCATTCTTTTGCTCAGAGATCTTCCTGCCATTGCATTTCAATGTACGATTATCACTTTCTTACATATCAAAATCAGTTCAATACGTCACAAAAAAGGCCGAAATATAGAGACAGAGAGGGGGATCACCTCAGACCCTTTTCAATTCTGTCCAGCCTGCAAATATCAATTAAATTTTCCCAGGAAAGAGAGAGAGAGAGACACAGGACCCTTGAGCCCAATCCACCTGCCACACTCCAGTTAAGTAAGAGGGGGATCTCCTCGGACCCTTTACAATCTGCCCAGCCTGTTAGGCGAACTAACAGCAGCATGGGAAAACAGGTCCCTACTGACAGCTCATTAGATCAGACGGTGACCGTCTTACAAGCAGTGACACTTAGACAAGATCCCTCACGTCTCAAAATTAAAGGTTCCGGAAACTTTTGTATCTGTAACTAATGCACTTTATTTTATATGCTTGTGATAATATGCAGATTGGAGGATACCAGTGATAGTGACTGACTGCGTAAATAAGTTACATAAAACATCATTCAACAAACGTAGGTATTGCTAATCATTAATAGCTCGTCTAACATTTAATACTTAAGTGCACATAGCTCGGGGTTCTTACCCAATAGGCATCCCCATACGGGGGGAAGATAGGATCAGCCTGTCAACCAATCCCAGAAGTTTCAATGGAAGTCTTCTTCCCAATTCCCCCTCAATTCATCGCATTTTTATAGTGGTTCTTTACTTTTAGGTGGCGCTTGAGTGGCTCTAGTCATGCTTTTGTCTTATTTTGATTGGATTAAAAATCTCTCGCTTCTCATTTAAAGATACAGGCAAAAAGATAACAGGGCACATGCTCAGGGGAGGGGTCTTCACCTGGGCAAGGGTCTTCTTGACCTATGGGTGTGATTTTTAGTATTATAATGACATTATAATGAGCAAAGTTCAGTCAGAGGGACAATTTCACCATCGTTGCTGACACACCAGTTGCAATCCATCTTTCTTGATAGTGGCTAAACAAGTGTTGGTTACCTCACCCTTGATAACAGGGAGCAGCTGAGCTACCTTCATAGCACCCCGTTCCCTGTTTCGGGGTGGGGGGGCGTTGCATGTTCTGTTAGCCAGAGCAGGTCACATCCATGGCAACAACTTTCCAATCCTGTGATCAGCAACCATGTCTCACTGAAGGGTGCTGCAGTTCATGTCAAGATGTGAGCCTAACTTTGGGGGAGACAGGATTTTCTCATTTCCCTCCTATCCATTTTCCCACAATACTCAACCCACAAAGTTATAAATAATATTTGAAACTTTAACTCAAATTAATTTTGCCATCAAATAATGTTACCAATCATATTAATACAGTAATTGAAGTTCTCTTGTATGGAAAGATTCATATTCTCATGGAGTGTATGCATATGCAAATATTTTAAAATAATTAAGAACCATATTAAGAGAATTTTCATTCTCTTTTTGCCTCCTGTTTTTTTCACATCATCTATTTTAGTATATATTGGCCAAATATATACCAAGCACTGTTAGAAGCACAGAATCATAGAATAGATTGAGTTGGAAGGGACCTTTAAAGGTCATCTAGTCCAACACCACTGCAGTGAGCAGGGACATCTTCAACTAGATCGGGTTGCTCAGAGCCCCATCCAACCTGACCTGGAATGCTTCCAGCAATGGGCAATCTACCACTTCTCTGGGCAACCTGTTCCAGTGTTTCACCACCCTCCTTGTCAAAAAAATTCTCCCTTGTATCTAGTCTAAACCTATGCTCACTCAGTTTAAAACCATTACCCCTTCTCCTACCAGAACAGGCCCAACTATGAGGGTGGCCCCATCTTTCAAGTACTGAAAGGCTGCAATAAGGTCCACACAGAGCCTTCTCTTTTCCAGGCTGAACAATCCCAACTCTCTCAGCCTTTCTTCATAGCAGAGGTGTACCAGCCCTCTGATCATTCTTGTGGCTTTCCTCTGGACCCACTCAAACATGTCCCTGTCTTTCCTGTGCTGAAGGTTCCAAAGCTGGACAAAATACTCCAGGTGGGTCTCACCAGAGGGGAGTAGAGCAGCAGAATCACCTCCATCAACCTGCTGGCCATGCTGCTTCTTTCGATGCAGCCCAGGATCCATTTGGCCTTCTGGGCTGCAAGTGCACTTTGCTGGCTCCTGTCCAGCTTTTCATCTGCCAGTACCATCAAATCCTTCTCTGCAGGGCTGCTCTCAATCCCATCATCCCCCAGACTGTATTGATATTAAAGATTGCCTCAAACCAGATGCAGTACCTTACACATGGCCTTGTTGAACTTTATGAGGTTCACATGGGCCCACTTCTCGAGCTTCAGCATGACATTGAATAAAAACTTGCCCAGGTGTTTGCATGTTCTTCTGTAGGCCTAGGAGGAAGGCATTAGGCTTTTAAATGATATAACAAAGGCAGAAAGCATACTGCATGAATTGAGAGCTTTTACATAAATGAATAAGGTTTTGCTTTCAAAGATTTTCCCTCCTGTTTCTTTTAAATCTATTTAAAAGTTTAAAACAAAACTGTGGACATAACTATGGTCAAAGGATGTGATGCAAAATTTTTAGAAAGAGGTAGGATATTGCCTCTTCCCAAACCACCTGATATAAACAAGAGAAAAGACAATCATGAGACAAAAGTGTTTAAGTCTAGTTAAGTCACAGCAAAAATAATCTGAAAAATTCCACTTTCTCCAAATGATATAACCGTAGTATACTGCGTGTTGATAGCATGAATTTGCTTTAAATCCTAGATCTGTACTTATCTGCTGTTGAGTGCTACTAAACATCAATGAAAAATGCCATCCTGATTACAGATTCCTGGTGCTAGAATTTTACTCTTTTGATCCAGTTAGTCTGAGTTCACCTGAAATTCCACTTTCCATTACAATTTGTCAAAGCATAAGGAAAAAAAACTTCTCTCAGACTGTCTTCTATGCAAAGGCCTTATGCTGACACTACAATGCTTTTACCTTGGCAACAGCTCATTGTTTATCTGTCTGTACAGAATCACTAGAATCTGTCCAGACGCTGTTGCAAGCATCACCAAGCAGCCTCTGAAATAAATCATTGGCTTAATGAATGAAAAAACTGATTACTCTTTTAGTTCAAAACACAATTATTCATGTTTCCAACTATTATTTTGCTGTAAGATAGCAACATACTGGCCATTTAAAATCTAAGCACAAGAAGAAATGATTAATTGCAGTTCATAAATTTTTTATTTGGATCCAGTATCCTGATGCCTTTTGAAACCTTTTGAAGCAAGTTTCACTGGCCTCGTTTATAGTGTAATTCTGGCTGAGCCAAGGAAAGTTGGACTTTATGATCCAAACACCATATAAATTTGACATTTAAGTTTCAATAACATTATATACATATGTAAATTTATACAGGTAACATTTTATTTTGATAACAGGCAATTAGAGAGTTGGGGCAAGTTGTTTTCCATTTAGTACGTTTTCTGAAATTCTTTCTTTGTGCTAACAAAAAGCACTAATTATCCATAAACCAATCCCAGAATAAGTATTAATTACAGAAGTACGAGAGTATGTCTCAGTGACATCTCCAAATATGAGATTATGCACAGGTATGAACTGCATGGACCTTCTTCTGTGCATAATGCTATCCCACAGAATCTAATCATTATTATCAGTTAATATTCTCTTAAGGATAAACATAGATGAAGGCAAATTAAAGACCATGTTTCAGTCAAATTACCTCATTTTCTTACAAATTATTGCTCAATATTCTGTATTAAATATACACACTATCTACAAATCCAGAAATATCTTCCCAGTTAGCTTTCAAAGACATAACAATAGGCCTGTGTTGAGGGGAAATCTTTACAGAATTGCAGGATGCCTACCTGAGAAGAAATGCAAATTCTTATTGCCACATACAGAGTTCAAGATTTTTTCCCCTATTAAAAATATCTTTAACATTTTATGAATCAGAGCTATCATGAGCTTTGCATTTAAATGTGTGTAAATGGCAATTAATAGCAGGCAACTGCTGAGTTTAAATTGATTACTGTGTCTCATTTTGTGATAGTCTCAAATTTATCTGTATAAGAACATAAGTTCTGTAAAAATTAAAATTACTTTCTAAACAGCAAGATGTGAGGAACTTAAGCAGCTGGATGCTACAGGCACATGCCAAATTCTCAATACTATAAATGCTGCAGCAGATTTTTTTCATAAAGACTGGCATGTGTTTAAGTGCAGGAACAGATCATTATTTTCCACTTCCTTTTCATGTACTGATGTTCAGATCAAAAGGTTCTTTATAAAGATATAGAAAGAAAAATCAGATCTCAGAGAAAGCATTATCCAGAAAGAAATATACCACGCCTGAACATTTTGAAAAACACTGAAAAGAGAGTTATGTAGTTGATTACTAATTTTTCATCATATTCCACCCTTGTTTTCACAGCTAACATATTTAGAGTCACATGGGTGCTTCTTCTCGCTCTACTTACCTCACTAGTGATGAAAGTTGGAAAGAACAGATAAAAGCACAACTAAAATAAATAGTACCTTTTATTACAGCTTTCATGATTTGCTCACAACTGATTAGTATGTGCCACAATGATCAGTTCTTACCAGAAAAATTGTCTTTATATAAAAAGCAGAGAGAAAGGTTCATTAAAGAAAAAAAAAATTGTTTCTTTTTCCATGACAACAAGGTAGTCACAATACCTTGTATCTGCTTGGGAGCTAGAAATGTGAATCTCTGCTGCTTTGATCAAGATACGGCATGCAAGAGGAGCAGCCAGAAAGGAACATTTCTTTCATATACTCCTCAGTGAGTCCATATTGCCAGGACTTGGTTATTCAGCTTGGTATGAAGAAAAGGTGGTTTACACCTAACAGCTTACACACTCATGTTCACTGAAACGAGCATTAAAAAACTGTTGTATTTTAGTGTTACTGCAATAATGATAATTGGGTTTTTTATTTTCTCATATACATAATTAGATTGCAACTGCCTAAATATAAATTTAGGTTCTGCTCATTATGCTCCCATCCCTTTGAAGGCTTAAGTGGGATTAAACATACCCATTTTTCCTTCCCTGTTTTTTGATGCATACAGCTTACATAAAAGTCTTTCTTACATAGTTACACTACATTCTGTAACAGGATGTCACAAATCAAATCCAAAACTACTGCTGTCAATGGTTTCTATATGTAACTTTCTTGCTAAGAATAAGAAGACATAACAGAAAAGAAACAATAACTGAAAAGTGGGTCCCTTTTTTTTTAATGAGAAATAAGTAGTTGCAAAAGACTCTGGTGATATTTTATTTTCAAATTAATGCAGTTCAGTTCTTTATTAAGAATACTTATCCCGAAAATCACAGAAATCGCAAGACTGGAAAAGACCTTTAAAATCACTGAGTTCAATCATCAACCTAACATTGACAAGTCCACAACTAAACCATATCCTGATAACCCCGTCAGTAAATAAATTCTTCCTAACATCCAATCTAAACTTCCCTTGGTGCAACTTGAGGCCATTTCCACTCGTCCTGTAACTTGTTACTTGGTGGAACAGACCAACCCCACCTTTCTACAATGTCCTTTCAGGTAGTTGTAGCAAGCAATAAGGTCTCCCCTCAGCCTCTTTCCCTCTTGGCTAAAGAACCTCAGTTCCCTCAGCCGCTCCTCATAACACGTGTGCTCTAGACCAGCTTTGTTGCCCTTCTCTGGACATGTTCTAGTACCTTAATGTCCTCCCTGTGGTGAGGGGCCCAAAACTGAACACAATACTCGATATGTGGCCTCATCAGCACTGAGTACAGGGGTAAAATCACTTCCCTATTCCTGCTGGCCACACTATTCCTGATAAAGACCAGGACATTGTTGGCCTTCTTGGCCACCTGGGCACACTGTTGGCTCATATTTAGCTGATTGTCAAGCAGCACCCCCAGGCCTCTTTCTCTAGGATAGCTTTCCAGCCACTCCTCCCCAAGCCTGCAGCATTGTTGGGGGTTGATGCGGCCAAAGTGCAGAGCTCAGCATTCGGCCATACATAATTTATCTTCTTGCAGAATGCTAAATTCAGAATATTTAAAACAAGACAATCCATCATTTAAAAGTACATAAAGGACAAATATTATAGTGCTCAAAAACTACAAGAGAAAGTAATGAGGGGAGAATAAAGTGTTAAAAGAAACTACCATAACCACGTCTGAATGAAATCAAAGTTTTCAGAAGTTGATCACACACACACAAACTTCTACAATAAGGGTAAAGTAGGGAAAAAAATCAGGCTGTTTTTCTTCAATACTTTCCGAAATATTGAAAGACTGAAAAATAATTTATCCTCAGAAATAAAACCTAGGGCTTATTTCTCAAATAAATGCCACCTTAATGAGCATGATGTTCCTCTACTCACATGACACAGTATCTCTAAGAAGCTTCTATCTCAGTTTTCATAGAAATGAAGCATTAAAACAGGTCCTGGAACAAACATGTAAACACTATTATAATGGCTAGAAGTTGCAACTGACTAAAATAAGCAGTGATAACTATCAAGATCTCTCACAAGCTTTGCAGCTAAGCCCAAACCTGGAAAAGTAGGTATCTGGCACCACTATAAGTAATTATGGCATTATTATGTTACTTTAAAAGAACAATTAGTCTTTTCTTCTTCCATTGTGGCCAATGGTAGCAGTTATAGGAGTCAACAAAGTTCTTTTAAAATGACTATGTGTATACCTTGCTGCTTCTGCGGTGTAACTTCAAGTGATGAAACAAACATCATCAAATAAATAAATAAATAAATAAATAAATAAATAAATAAATATATATATATATATATATATAAAATTGTTAACTGCATTACACACAGTTTTGATAGTCCACTGGAACAAAAGACTATACCTAGCTTGCTTAAAGTTTCCTAGTTCAGTAAAAACTGAAATAAAAATATTTTTCCCTTGTCATTTTCTTACATTGCTCATGTATGCAGGAGTTCAGAGATGCCTCAGAACCTGTAGTTTAAAAGCCTAGGAGTTCTTTGTTTCTGCATGATTTGTATTTCTGACAAAGCATTGGTTAACAGCATTCTACTTTTATCAGGAAATTAATCCATTTTTTTATACCTACAAGAATTATTAGGCAGTAGAAAGCTTCCATATCACATGATTTGTTAAGAATGTGTTGTCAAGCAAAACAGAAGGTAGGAAATTTCTAACTTCAGTGCACTGAATTTATCAACTGATATCTTTCAATTAATCAACATGACAAAAAAATGCTTTATGTTACTAAACGTAACCTTTGAACAGCAGGTATGTATGAGAATCATAAAGCTGACATTCACAGCTGGCCATCTACACAGCAGGTTAACTTTTTGTGGTCTGGACTGTAAAGACAGCAAGAGGCTTTTGGGACACTTAATGCAGTGTGTCAGTTACAATAAAGTACATTTGTTACTAAGAGGATATAGGAGTTGCAAAAAATCATGTTTAAATAACATTTGTCCCTTTGAGCATAAAAATCCCATTCCAAATCTAACAAATTAACTTCTACACCTCAGAAGTCAACTTTGCAAAACAGAATTCATTTTAAATACAAATTAAAATTTAAAAGGATCCTGGACATGAATTAAAATTTCATAGAGATGCTCAAATCCAGAGGAGTTTTTTTTCTTTCCTCAATGAATGTAACAATTGCATTTTTGCAGAAGACCATCTCCAAAGATGCTACTGTAAGAAGGAAGACAAAAAGTACAAAAGACAGGAATTTGTTTTTTTTTATGATAAAGCTGACATATATAAAGACAAAACCATCAGTAACATTGACTAAGGACATTCTTTGTCCATGAAACACTGAGTGTCTGGGAAAACATTATTTTTACGTAATAGGGTTAACACACAACATTTCCCAAAAGCAAACCAAGCATGGATTTTTCAGAAACTAAGTTTGGAAAGAAATGACAATATCTAAACACGATCATAGTAGCTACATGAGAATTCCTACTTTTCAGATATATAATTTACTATAAGATGATGAAAATCAAATGTAAAGCATTTAGAGGCTCACAGATCTCCAGTGCCATATGGTATCACAGCATTAGATGAGCATAAAATAATAGCTACCTATTGTAAAGTTAATGGAGTGATTTATCTCTTAAAATGAATTTTTAAATCCCATATGAAATCAGGCAAAAAAATTTCCAGGAGCTAAATACCTTAGTAAGCACAAAGCCTCAGTTACACTTGGCTTTACTATTGTTCTAGTGCTTATATACCATGTGTTTTCAAAGCACTGTAGTCTTGAGAAATTACCAGTATCATAAATACCAGACAATGGAAATTTTTATTAACCTTACCTAACAAAATTTTGAGCCTTAAACAGCCAGTTTAAATGTCATTTCAATGGGACTGCTTTTGTTGGAGGGGGCGGGAATATAGCTTTAATACCAAAAAACAGAGGTAGATATGAAGTTGAACTGTGCACTCCTGTGGCTGAAAAGCAATATACAGGGAACCCAGGGCACTAAAGGTATACGGGGAAAAAAAAAAAACACAAACAAAAAACCACACTATATATATATATATATAATTCAGCCTGAAATGTAAATGCTTCTTCCTAGAATACATTTTTCCACAGAATCACAGGGAAAGAAAACTGAGGAAAATGTCTATCAGGGATTGTCTGTCTTTCACTTGATGCTGCTTTTCAGTCCCTGCTGCATGTTTTGGTAGTAAACACACTGGGTTTAGCACATCTCATGATGTAGTTCAGTTTTGGTTCTGTATTTACACTGAACGCATCCACTGTTACAGTTTTAGGGAAATACTTCAGTTAAGGAGTTTCTTTTCTCTTCTAGCTCTACCTGCAGCTACCTGGAGACATTTGTATTAAGATGTTTTGAGTGAACTGACACCTCCAAGGAAATATTCTCCTCTGTTGGTCCTAAGCTCCTGCCCATCTTTAACTTTGTTTTCATTAAGTAACAGGTATTTAATTCAGCATCTCTAGTTTCTCCTCACATGTGATCTTCAGAGGAAATCAGGTGAATGCCTTTTCTTAGCAGGCTTGTCTTTGGGTTCCTTAATTTCCTACAACAAAAAGTACCTCTATACTAGGGAGAAAAATCACTCCTCTTTCACATACTCCAGGAACAAGCCTAACACAGACACATACCTTGCCATATACAGGGTATGACACCTTAACTCTTTGTCCTCCCCAAAATATTACCTTCAGTATGCTAGATTCATTTCAGCTACAAATAAGCTAGTTGCCTGCAAATAATAATTTTTCTTAGCTACTATGTCCACTTTCCTCTTGACACCGTTCAAACAGGAATCCTTACTACTAAATTGCCTGGTTGTAATTATGCACACAGTAAAAATAATTATAAAAAATAAGCATATATTTATTTCTATATATTGATTTTGAAATGTGTATCATAATTGCCATTTTTAAAAACAGCATTCGTAATTATCAATTTATTAGTTTTGTTTTCTCATCTATTGGGATAAAAGTATTTTGCTGTGTCTTTTTCAATTAAAAAATTGTTGTGTAAAAACAGGAAACAGTCTAAGCACTCAATATAACACTAAGAAAACACTAAATAGAAGCAAAGATTGGAAACTTGCCACTGCCAACTGTAACGAAATTGATTTATATTTTTTGTAGCATAACTGGCTACTTTAAACAATGAAAACATCCATAAAGTACTTGAAGACAGAGATGTCATACAAAAGACTGAGCTGGAATCTCAGTATTGTAGGTTTAAACTAAAACTTTTGGTCAGCAACCCAGAATTACACAAAATAACCCAGTAAATTTTAGCTCTTAACTGGGGCATATGGTACACACTAGTTTTAATACAGCTCCAAAGTGGTTCTATTAGTGATTTAGTATGAAAGCTATAATTCTGACAATATAGTAAAAATTATTTAGCCTTTAAATAGGAGCCACTTAACTAATTACGCAAGACATGCTTGCAGAGAGAACAGAGCTAGAAGCAATCTAGTTACTAAATCACTCAAAATGCTATATATTTTATATTCTTGGTTTTAATACCTCAACTTTTCACACGCATTATCCAGTTGAAAATGAAATAAAGTTCTACTTAGAGAACAGTTATTTTTAATAAAACAAGGATTTTACAAACATAAAAAGGTAGTATCAACAAATAAAAAAAGTTAGGATTTTCAGAATTGCATTTACTCCCATTTTTCACAGGCATGTTTCACACTCAGAATGGTTAAAATCTTTCCATTTTGGCCCAGGAAAAACATTTTAAATAACAGTGCTCAGCATTCTCTCTATTATTAAAGAAGCTGAAATTCTAAGTGACAAAAAAATTCAACAGTCTTTTACATTCCACCTATACTTTCTATCATCATTAGCACTATTCCTACAGTTGTCATCTTTCAGATTCAAGATCAGGACCATGATCCAAACACTGCTATTAAAATCATGTAAATTTTTGTCAGTTTTTCATCACTTCATTCCTTCCTGTTTTTCAGTATATCAAGTCAAATATTTTTCCTGACTTTGTTTCTTTTTCCTCCCTTCCCATTTCATCATTTCATCCCTATCACCTTATCATTGTTTCTTCCCCCCACTCCCCCAGTCTTTCTAAGACTGGGTCTTAATTAAGCGATTCTAGATGCCTAGAATATTTCCTCACTTACCTCTTTCTCCTTTAAAACCACTTCAGCCTTTGCTTCTGATACTTTCATTTATCCCTTATATGTTTGTGAAAGAAAGTTTAGTATGCTTCTTGATTTAATCGAGCACTCAAAAATCAGAGCTCTACATAACTGTTCTTCTGCATTTTCACGGACTTTAACCCTCCTAGCAATTCAGAGTATCCTCTAGAGTACTTCTGTTCCTACTGTTGCTTAAATCAAATCAGGCTGCTAGCTCCATGAAATTATATCTAGAATGTTATTTTTCCACCACATTAAAAAAAAAAAAGCGTTGACAGTATTTTCAAATATTAATCACAACTTTGTTACATCGTACATTGTCACAACTAAAGTTATCTTGTTAGTTTTTCAATGTAAATAAGTTCTAAGATAAAGTCAACCAAAAACAATGAAAAAATGACAACTGGTTTTTAATACACTGAAGAAATCTTACCAGAGGATTGCTCAGACAGAGAATAAAAAGCTTCAAGACATTTCTGAGCAGCTTAGATCCCTATTTTAATTATCTGGATTTCTACATGGCTCTCTCTGGAAAAGATCTTAGCATTAAAAAAAGCTTTATTAGGACTGATGCACATATTTGATAGTGATCGGTCTTACTGTACCCTCACAGTTAGATGTTTATTTCAGAGTACCCCGAAGGCAGACTTCCAGCAGTGAGAGATGCAACACTTGAATACATTAAGATAGTTTTTGGTGTTGATGAAAACAAATTTGTGTGAACAGGTACATACAAATAACATCATGCAAGACACTTAATTTTAAGGGATAATACAATACAAAGAAGTTTTTACCATCTAGTTCACAAGGCCTTCTAAGAGCAAAGAAATAAAATGGTTTTAAATTAGGTATAGCACCTTGTAAATGCTTTTAATATTTACTATCTAAAACATATAGTTTAAAACCACTATAGAATAAAACTACTGAATTCTGATAATTTTTTTTTTTTTTTTTTGCATTCTGGACTATCAAGGATAGAAAAGGATGATTTGGGTTTGATTTTTTTCCCCCCTTTTCTGTTTTACAGAAGAGGAATCAGAGAGCACACTGTAAAAGACAAGTTGAGGGGCATATTCCCTATCTCCCAAAAACATTAATATCTCCTAAAGCATTAGCTACATATAAAACAGGGGAAAAATAAATCCATATCATCAGACTACGAATGTATCTTCACATCATGTTATGTAGACTTGAAAGACATTTAGATATATAAAAAAAATTATTCTCCACGTCATTGAAACAAAAAGATGGATTTAAATGTTCTAACACTTTCTGAAGAACTTATTTTACTTTTTTTTAATCTAGGCAATTTTTATTAATAAATCTCAGTACATTTTAGGTGCACGGAAATTGAAAGCTTAGGCAAAGGGCAGAATCAGTAGTACACTATACTGGTGTATTAATGGCCATAAAAGACTATATTTAATGAAGTCCTTTTTAGGAGTACTGCATAGTATGAATAACTTAATGACAGTCTACCAGCAGTTTACATGATTACAACTGTATAGTGGATTAAACCTGCCAACTTCAGTTTATTTTATACGTCACGTATTACAGAAACTTTCTTCTTATCCATGGTAGATTTTAATAACTGGATTAATTTTTAGTTTGCCAAAAGCATTGTGAATAGAACTGTCCTTTCTAAATAGCTGCAAAATAGACAGAGAGATAAAAAGCATGGATGCTGCCATAGACACAGGTGCCATGCATTAAAGTCACAAATCTATTCTCTTTCTACAAGTTGTCTCCAGTTTTAAGCTAGTCTAACTTGCCCTGTAGTGGATGCTAATATGCCCATTAGATACCCAGGAAGGATGTGATTCAGTTTCAGAAGGCAATGTGATTCATGAAAAATTCGCAGCTGATGAGACTTAGAAGTAGAGATTGGCAAAGAATAACAGGCAGATTCTAAAGTCCTATGCTCAAGATACCTTCAATGGTTTTCACTTTCTGAGTAATCCTATTTATTTCTCTTAGCATTCTCTTGGACTCACTTACTAGAGTAGCTCATTTAAACCGGAGAAATGAGTTTTCAGGTACAAAAATCTTTCTTAATGTGGCCATAATGGAAAAATATTTAACCACCACCTGAAGAAGGCCCCAAGCTCCCAAAAGCTTTTCTTCCCCCTCTCATATCTTCTTGCACACATATGTATGTTGTATCTGTTGTTCTAACAAAAACTATTTTCCTCCTCCTACAAACGTGGCTTCATATATAATCTTAGACAAACATAACTACTACAATGCAGATACTATTTGCTGGGTGAAGGCCATGCAGTACAAATCCCACAGCTGTTATAAGAGTCCTCCCTACAATTTATATTTGGCTGAAAACAAGAAATAACACTTCATGTTTCACCTTCAAATGCTATCAGCATATATATTACGAGAATACTTAATCCTGTATAAGTATATATGTAGAAGATCACAATTATTTTTGTTGTTTAAACAAAACCACAAAGATCACATTTGAAGTATATCTTATTCTCTAAATCTTTTTAATTCAGCATATTTTATCACAAAACGATTTTGTATTGTATTGTTTGAAGTATGTTTAGCATTATTTGCTCCACTGACTATTTAAAAGAACAAGAAAAATCTTATATTAATTTCTTTCTGTATATGCATACCAGTAATGAGAGGGTGAAATAATGTTCTGAAATATTATTGCTCATTCTTTATGTATTCATTCCTCCACAACATAATGTAATAAAGAATAATTTTTCAATGAGAAGTATGAACATGCATACTTATTTTAAACTGTTATTATTATACTACTTTATTTCTTTCTTGACATTAATATTTTTGAACAAAATAATGTTTAAAAAATATTGTTGCAACACTGAACTTCATTATATGGATCTGATATAGTATGAGGTGGCAGTAATACCAGCAAAATTATCCACTGCACACGGCCACATGTTGTGAGTTTAGCCTTGGTTGAACACCAGGTGCCCACCAAGCCACTCTGTAACCCTCCCTCCTCACCTGGTCAGGGGAGAGGAAATAATAAAAATGCTCCTGGATCAAGATAAGGCCAGGGAATTCATTCACCAGTTACCACAAAAGGCAAAACAGTCAACTTGAAAAAATTAATTTATTGTCAATCAAATCAGAGTAGGATAGTGAGGGGAAAAAAAAATAATAATAATAAAAAAAAAATCTTACAAACATCTTCCCCTACCCCTCCCTTCTTCCAGCACTCAAATTCACTCCCAGTTTCTCTACCTCCTCCCCCACCAGCAGCACAGGGGGACAGAGAATGGGGTTCCAGTCAGTTCATCACAGGTTGTCTCTGCCACTCCTTCCTCCTCACATTCCTCCCCTCCTCCAGCAAGACTTCAGCATGTGGTACCTCCCACAGGAGCCAGTCCTCCATGAACTTCTCCAATGTGGGTCCTTCCCATGAGCTGCACTTCTTCACAAACTGCTCCAGCATGGGTCTTTTCCATGTGTTCTTTCCATGGGGTGTAGTCATCAACTCATCTACTGTTTTAGGCTGGAACGGGACCTCTAGAGGTCATCTAGTCCAACCTCCCTACACAAGTAGGGGCATCTCTATCTATGCCAGGTTGCTCAGAGCCTTATCAAGCCTAACCCTGAATGACTCCAAGGAGGGGGCCTCCACCACCTCTCTGGGCAGCCCATTCCAGTAAATGGAATAGTCCTTCAGGAACATATTGGTCCAGTGTTCACAAGTCCTGCCAGTAAACCTGCTCCAGCATGCGTGCCTCTCTCAATAGGATCACAGGTCTTCCCAGGAGCCTGCTCTAGCACAGGCTTCCCATGGGGTCCCAGCACCTTTGGGCATCCACCTGCTCTGGCATGGGGTCTTCCATGGCATGCAGGTAGATATCTGCTGCATTGTGGACCTCCATGGGCTGTAGGGAGACAGCATCACTCACCCATGGTCTTCACCACAGGCTGCAGAGCATTTCTGCTCTGGTGCCTGGAGCACCTCCTCCCCCTCCTTCCTCACTGACCTTGGTATCTACATAGCTGTTTCACACTTTTTCACTCCTCCCTCCAGCTGCTGTGGTGCAGCAGTTTTTCCCCCTTCTTAAATATGTTATCACAGAGGTATTATCATTACCACTGATTGGCTCAGCCTTGGCCAGTGGTGGATCTGTCTCAGAGCCAGCTGGCTTTGGCTGTATCAGACACAGAGGAAGCTTCTAGCAGCTTCTCACAGAAGCCACCTCTGTAGACCCTCCACTACCAAAACCTTGCCACACAAACCCAGTACACTGGACATTTCATTTTCAAGCAACTGTTCAAGATCAATATACAAGTAAGCTGTCTGTTAAAGGTCTTGGATACATAAAAGTACTAGAACTTTTCATACCTAGAAAATTCAATCAATAATAAAATATGACACACGAAAGTGATTCATTGTTTCTCATGCAGTAAAATAACATTTTTTTCTGATTAATAAGTTTGTATACTGAAGCCGTCATATTCAAAATTAGTAAAGAATGAAGCTAATCTTTCAGTTTATTGTGTGGCAAACAGGTATGACAGCTAGCAGTGAGAGAAAAATACACTTCTATTGGTTTATTCAAAAATATACTTTCTTCCCCCCACCCTCAACCCCCAAAAGGCCAAGGTATTCTTTATCATTCTAAAATGATTTTGTTTCTCACTTTCACAGTAACAATCAAAATCTCAAAACAGAAATATATTTTCTTCCTGGAAAACATTTGCATAAAAACACACAATTTTCATGATTAATAAGATCTAAGTACTGACGTATTTTAAGAAAAAAAATAGCAACAGTGCTACAGCTAGAGCATGCATTCGGACTCCAACTGATACTTTATTCAAATTACCACAGCTATCTTTATTTTCTGATCAAAGTTCAGTGCTGCTGTTTATAAGAATAAATGGACAAATAGCCTCACGATAGCTACCCAAGGTACACATCTCTTCCGACAGCAGGCAGCTGAGAGATCCAAAACCTCCCATTTCCCCAAGATGGCCTACTCTACCCTGCTACATGGCTTCCTGCTCCTTTCAGGAGAATAACAGTTGGTCTCTACAAGACCAGAACTAGTGCCTTTGCCCATAAAGCCTTTCCTAGAAATTTGAGAGTTTCCCCATGACCTACACATTCACAACCCCTCCAAGTCTTAATTATTTCCTTCTTATGTACCAACAGCTTCTTATGATTCCTCACAACTAGTAACCTACCCACTAGTAGTACCTTTTCATATTTGCTATCCAGGACTAGCTGACAGTACAGAATATAAAGGCATTTAATGTATTTTAACCATCTAGAACAATTTCCAAATGTTAGAAACAAAGATCATTCCATACTGAGAGGATGCTGTGGTAATTTGTAGAGATTAAATGGAGACAGATGAAAAGGCTGCAGAGTGGAAGCCAATATCATGCTTTGTTAACAAATGCAGTGCCAGATCAGAAGGCACAACTAAACAAGTGCAATGCGGCCTTCTAAATAAACTGTAATTGTTAGGAAAAGGACCTTGTTATCAAACTGTTCTAAAAACTTCATTAGTGTGCATCGGCAGGTAAAAAAAAAAAAAAAGAAAAAATTACCAAAAAAATGAAAAGAGTACTCTGCAGTTTCATGCATTTTGCAAGACGTTATTCTCATAGACATTGTGTAGACAACATTAAAAAAAGTTGGACATACTTTAAGAATAATTGTTTAGTTCAGCTGAGCTAAGATGCAAAAGAATTTGGCCCCATTAACCCTTTTTAATTGAATTTTTTTAAAAAAGGAATTACAGTAGTCTGGGAAGTTTTCTTACCATAGCAACTGCTGCTCTTCTTTCTATTGTTGACAAGATACAGAATGGTTTCTGTAGATTTTC
>JAVSBS010020301.1:0-40355 GCA_033124195.1 Coracias cyanogaster | reverse complement strand
TGCTCCTCCAGCGTTCTGTGGGTCAGACAGATCTTCAAAGGGCATTTCAAGACACCTCAGTTAGACTCCTGATCTGAATCCTTCTTTGAAAAAGCCTCTCTTTTTCTTCTACTGATTGTGAAAAAAAAGCCTTCTGGGAATCATCTCCCTTGGCTCAAGGTATCCTTTGCAGATATTTCCATTTAGTCAATTTAATCTAAAATATATTTAAAAAGGCAAGTTGCACCTCTTTATTCATTGAATAAAGCTATTAATGCCAAAATTTTTAGGAGTGTTTTAGCACAAATGGCAGTATTTTTTTGGAAGTGATCCATTGTATTAGAGGGTGCATTGGTTTTGTAGTTTGATGATGATGCATTTTTCTCATATGTGCTTTAAATATGGGTGCAATTAAACCTGGCCAATCAGCACATGGCTAATTATATTCTTGCTGTATGGAAGTGATAGATAATTCTGTAATGTAGTGTTAGCTTGATAGAATGGTACACTTTTTAGTTAAGAAAATGTAAAGGCTTTTTCGAATTGCATAGGTAATCTAAACAAATTAATATTTTAAAAGCTTGGACAGCCATTTTCCTAGGAAGTCGGAGAAGGATATAGTTAAACTATATTACTTTGAACAACTCTTCAGTTTCCCGTCTATGTTTAAAGTTAGATCCATGATATGAAAATAGGAAGGTATGCTAATCACAAAGCAACATATAAGAATATGGGACAATGCAGAAATATTTATTGACATGTCTGTTAGCTGAATATGAGAGCAAAGAACTGGAAGAATTGTTCAGTCCAACCACTACTACAATAGGTAGCTAATTCATGGGATCTTTCATAAACATTAATTTCCACAAGAAAGCTAGAAAAACTAGTAGTGGGCAGCACTGCTGGAAAGCAAATAAAAAACTTCATCTTCTCCTGCATAGAAATCTTCTGCTTTGCCGTTTGAACATATTCATAGTGAATTTCTACTCACTTGCTCTTGTGCCAGCAGTGCCCTTCAACTTAAATAACTCCTATTCCTTTCCAATGTTTACCCCCCAGTGTGTTTAGAGATAGCAGTCATATTCTTTCTCACTGTTTGTTTTGTTAGGCAAAACAAGTCTTTTTCATTTATTCTCCACTTATAAGATAGACTGTCATTTTTCTGCTGAGAGGCAGGGTATGAGTAGCTTAAGAACAGTGCTACTGCATCTGCGCAGCTTCTGAGCTTGGGTTGAATCTTTCTGACTAGAAGCGTGTGAATATAGATGTACACCTCTGTGGGCTAACCCTTCTTAGGCTTTTTTGTATCTTGATATGAATGAAGCTATATGGCCAGATTTGGAGACCATAGGTGTGAACAAAGGGATGCTGGTAGGATACATGGACCATGTGATCAGGGACTGAATTAAGTCTATTGAAAGACTGGGCTGTCGCAATGTTTGCCTAGTTTAAATAAGCTCTTGAAAATGTTTCCATACTAAGTGGAATATTGAACTTTGTTAAGACTCAGTAATAACTTGCTTTCAGCTGAAGAATTTATGCAATAGATGAAATTAAGCAAGAAACTTATACTCCTGAAGTCAATAATCTGAGGCTGAAATCTGATTCAAGCTCTTCCTTCTGCAGGAGGGAATGACTGCAGGATTTTTAATGTGTAACATTGTGCTATGTATGTCAAAAAGTCAAAGTGAAAGTATTTAGAAAGAAGAGATAATAGTTTCAGATGCCCACAGTATGCTTCCATTAAAAAGGCATATAAGGCTCATAACTTGATGTTAAACAATTTGATTTATATAGATATGGGAGAGCTGTTTTTTGTATGCTGGTCGTGGTCTGTCCCCCCCCTGCTTTTTATTCCTAAAATTGTAATCTCTACATGGAAACTCATCTTTAGAACACATCAGTTCCAAGTCTTTCCTTCTAAATTGCAAGACTTTTTATTCACCTCACTCTTAGACAGCCAAAGTGACTACACCCTTTCTATTTTCCTTCTTCTGAAACGAGACCAAGGTTGCCCAAATTTTGCTAATTATGTTGCCTATCTGGGAGAATTATAGAATGGAATGAATGCCAGTTATTAAAAGTTTGGCCTACAATTTTATTTAATTTAATTTTGAGAGGATTTGGAGTAGAAAGGACCCAAATAATATACTCTGAGTCTCTACGTTCCCATACCTGAATGCTCAGCAATGTCAAGTTAGGAAGATTAATCTATTTCTCTTGAGCTAGACTAGTCACATTTTTGGGCTAATTCTTAAAAAACATTGCTACCTTGGGGAAAAATGTATATGTTTCCACTAAAGATTATATCACATATACATAGCTTTTGACACAGCTGATCAGAAAGGTAAGGAAGTAGTGAATGGGATGCCCTTACCAAAGAAAATCATGCTTGGAACTGTTAGTCCAGTAAGGACCCTCCTCTTCTGTGTATTCCAGTATCATTACACTTGTTTTAGAGACTGACATCTACATTTCAGTGATAGAGTTTTATAAGCACTGTCATGGATGCTATGTAGTCACCTGGGAAACTTTGAAAGATAACAACATAATTTCTGTTGTATCTCTAAATCCTATATACCAAATAAACCAGACTTTTGTGTGTGTGTGTGATTGTGAGACTGTAATCTGTGAAGTCTTGATTTGTTATACTTACATACTGTTAGGACTCCCTTGAAGCAACATGTCTAGAAATGTCTCTCAGTTAATTGGAAGTCATTGATTTAATCTAAATGTGCACTTGTGGAGGAAGTATAGATAAGAAAGAGGAACAGTAATGAGTGAAGAATATTATGTGTACCATCTTTATCCATTAAATGCAACTATGTATTCAGTGCACACTCAAAAGTGGTCTGTGACACATAGGGTTATTCCTGTACAAATTGCCATTCAGTTAGCAGAGACTATTCCTTTATGACAAGATGTTCTGATAGCAGTGCATTGTCATAATGTCATTGCAAAGCTTAGAGGTAGATTTGACAGATGCAATTTTTTTTGGGAGACGTATGATAATAAGAACAACCTACGTGTTATGTGGTGTACAAAATCACAGTAACCAAGGTCTTCAGCTGACACAGCGACATTGACTGAAGTGTAGTATAGATTTGTATAGAGATTGTAAAAGGAAACAATGTTTACTAAGTTGAACCTATGAATGAATTTGCCAGGCAAGTTTAGATCATATTTGTTTCGTATTTTATATCATGCCTTAATACATAATGTTAGAATTCAAGGTATCTGGTGAGCTACTCAAAGTTGTGACAGAAATTGTAATCACTGGAAAATAAGCAAAAGACTTTTGTAAGTCTACAGCAACAAAGTATACAAAACGATGCCTAGATTTCCAGTCTGTTACAAGATTGAAACTACAGAAACAATCTGAAGTTTCTTTAGGTTGGAAGTAAGACACTGATCTAACAAAAAAGTGCTTTCCTTTGGGCTTAAAGAAAATACTATGTTAATAAAAATAGGGTGAGAAGAAATGGAGGATTTTTTTGAGGAGGTGGATATGAACAATTCATAGTTTTCAGTAGCAGCATACTGTGAGTCAAAAGGGAGAAAGTAGTGTTTCAACAATTCATTTCAATTAAATAGTTGTATAAAAGCAAGTCAACCAATTTATCTGATTTATCTGGGAGTCTATGTTGATGTTACAAATCTTAATAAGGAAATGGTATTTTTAAATGCATACAACTATTTTTTTCTTTCTAACACAGAACCAGTGGCAAAACTCTTTATAGAAATTAAAACAAACCATTACATCAAAGACAGAATGACTTTGGACATCTTATTTGTATGATAATGAATGGCCTATCTACATTTTAAGTGTGAATTGAGCTCTGTGTCAAATAGTTTGAGGTTGCTCTGTATAATTTAATAAGTTTTTATAAACATTGTATTTAATTTTGATTCCTCTTCTTCTGTTACAAAGAACTAACTATTTGTTTGGCAGACAGGTCTTTGAGGACATTTTCAAATAGTGTATTTGTGTGTCTGAGACAGAGAGATCTTCATCATTATATTCTTGGCTGCTGAATATAATAGTTTTGCAAATCTTCCATCTTAATTCACCATGTAAGAGTAATTACATCTGGATTTTGAAAATTTTTTGGTATAGCATGATTCTTTTCAGGATGGAGACACGAGGGACTTTAACATTGTTTCATCCTCTATGGAATTATAACAGGATTAGTTGAAATATCTGGGAAAAAAATCAATATATTTATTATTGAAAGATTTAGCATTGCTTCCTTGATTCACATCAATGCTAGGATTTTTTTGAGTAAAAATTCAAAGACATTTAAAGAAGAAAACAATTGTTTTCACCTTAGGAAAATGTTAAAATACAAACACACGAATAAAGCTGTGTACTGAAGCAGATAACTACTGTAGGAAATTTCTGTTCAAGTACTGGAATTCTAGTAAAGTAAAAGCACTTGGAAATATAATCTTAAACTGGGATGATTCTGTGTTAATTTCAGTCATAGTGATGCTACCAACATCAGGCCTTCTGGGCTATGTTTATTATAGTCCTTTATACACATAGTTCTAGGTTTAAAAATGTCTAAACAGAAATTGGTAAAGTATGGCTAGTTCTATTAGAACAGGATTACATTTTTAATATCAATTTTGCAGATTTTAAACTATAATTCTGAAAATCATAGTTTAAATTATGAGACCCTTTATCTGTGAAATTCAAATGTCTCTCTTTTATGGGAGTACGATTATGGTAAGCAATCTATATGATCTGAAGAATGATACAGAATTCTTGAAATAATCACAGACTAGCATGGCAGTGATGATTGATGACACTGATTTACATGTGAGCAACTTGCAAGACACATTTTTCTAGCAATGCTATCTTTGTGTAATGATAAATTGGAAGAGAATATTCCATAAAAGTACTTTGATTTAATGAACAGAAAAACTGATTTAAACTATTACATTGATTTCCTGGAAGTGGTTTTTATGAGTCACTTTTACAGAGTGGCAACTTTTGTGTATTTAAATAGTTTACCATAAATTTTATGGTTATATATAATCATATTATGTAAAGTTCAGTTCAGTTAAATGTTTACTGTGAGTCAGAGACATAGTTGACATAAGGAAATGCCATGCAATGTTTATATATTTTTTTTTTAACCTGTAGTGTGAATTCAGATAATATCTTGGAACTCCATATGCTAATTGTAATGTTTAAAAGGTAAGAATTAAATCCTTTTAACTTTTTCACCTTTCTTTTTTTTTTCTTTTAAAGGTATCATATTAATGAAAACCAACAGTATTAATACTTTGGATGGAATTCAATGTCCAAAAGGTTGGTTTGTTTTTTTTTCCTTAAATGAGTCCAGCAAATAAACTTCAATTTTAACCACAGCTGCATACCTACTGAATGTAAAGCCTGATTGATCTTCTCAGCTGGGATTTTTGCCTTTGGGAAGATACGCTGGTAAAAATAAATTGTCAATAGACTGGCTACATTGATGCCATCTGTTATGATCGTTTTCTGCCTGCTAATAGGTTATTCAGACCTGTTCTGAAATGCCCAGGTGCTAAATAATAATTGGTTTGCTGTAACTGAGCAATGAACAAAATAATGAAAGTTATGTCTTTCCTTTCTCAGTGTCTTTCTTTGTGCTGTCAGTGAGACATGGTAGACAGGCCTCCTTTCTCTGGATGACACCTTTTGAAAGTGATGTGCCAAAAATGAAGATTTGAACATACTTTGTACTTTTAATTGCAAATGACACAGGCTGGATTACATCAGCTGGCTGAGAAATCAATGACCCAAAGATTATTTAAAGTGTTAAAATTCACTGGCAGTATGCACACTGGGAAAACAAATGAAGAGCTAAACAGTAAATACAAAGCTTTTGTAACACATTGTATACATATGCACAAATAAAACTTTTTGTTAAACCCCTAGCTGTCTCTTCTAGTTTTAACAAATTTCTTTAATGTTGTTTCAGTGCAGCAGATAGAGGGAATTATGGTGTTGAGAGACAAATTACCAACTCATTTTAAGTCTCCCCAGAGCTTTCTCTTTTACAGACTGAACAACTCCAACTCTCAGCCTGTCTTCATAAGAGGCCAGCCCTCTGACCACCTTCATGGCCATCTTCTGGACCGACTCTGATAGGTCCATGTCTTTCCTGTGTTGGGGGCCTTAGAAGGCTCTATATTGTAAGAGTAGAGTGTAAGAAAGACAGAAGAATAACATGTTAGGCCATCTGAATTCTAAAAATATCACAGAGTGGTTTTATATATTTGGTTAAAGTACAGAAGGTATGGGTTCATCTTGTATTTATTCCATTGCCTTCATATAAGATTTTCTGCTTTAATTACCCTATGAAAGAAATTAACAAGGTTTTTGTGGGGTTTTATTTTACTTTTTTTTTTTTTTTTTGTCCTAGCATTCTTTTAATCCACCATATGTATATGTAAATAAAGCAAATGCTGGGATACATATAAAATATCAGTATTTATATAAATGTGTGTAGAATTGGTGTGTGTAGGAACAGCATTTATGTAATTATGCTTGTTATTTTCCTTTTAAAGTTGGCTGCAATTTTGAATGGAATACCTCAGACTTATTGGAGGCTCTTGTATAGCTGTAATCTGCCCAACATCACTGGCTGGGACATGTATTTTTTCACATAATCAGGAATAACAGCCACTGATCCTTCATTAATATGGTGACTAATCTCACCCTGAATCTTAGCATAGAAGTGACAGAATGTACAACAAAGTGTAGATTTCTTACTATTCCTTAGTATGAATGGAAAAAGTACAAGAGACATACTGACTTGTGTATTTATACCACTAGAATACAAATGGGAATTGTCAATGGCTTTGTGTAAATTTTTAATCAACTAATTCTTCCCAGCTTCTTCTAGACTGTCTGTTGATTTGAACGATTTAATAGAGAGAGGGCAAACAGTAGAAAATATATTTTGTACCAGATACAGTGACTTGCATAAGCAGATGTCTTTCATTCTGTGGCCAGATAGATTTGTAAAAGGAATTTAAAGGGAAAATGTCTTTATTTGGACTGCAAACCCCGAAGTCTTCAAGATTTTTTCCCTTCTTGTTCAATAATCACAGCAAGTACTTTATTGGTAAGTCTTCCAAGGAAAATACAGTGCAAATAATAATAATAGTAATAATAGCAGTAATAATAATAATATTCAGGCATTGTAACTTTGTTGTCCTGAGCTGAACAACTACTAGTACATTAACTTCTTTTCAGTATTTGTGGACTGTCATTCTTCCATTTGTCCCTTAGAATAAAACTGCTAAGACTTAAGACTCTAACATTTTTATTTCTTCTCTATTCCTTCTGCAGTAATTATTGGTGACGGGACTGATTTTTTAAACGGTTTTCAAACTATTTCAATAGTTATGGATTTAATTTTATTCTTTCGTGATAGTTGTTCTATATGATTAACATTTTGAAAGTCAAAGAAGAAAATTTTTAAAGTAAAAAAGAATATTTCCACAATGCAATGCAGGAACAATTTTGTTAATATACATGGACAAATTTATTTTCTTATTTTTAATATTTATTAATGTTAAGGGATTTAATTAAGAAAGTACAAAAAACCCCACACTGTGCACCAGAGATGATTTTTTGATTACTCACACACTACTAATCAGTGAACACTGTCAGAATATTTTATGAAATAGGAACAGTATTTATGAAATGGATTTATTTGTCTTATAGTGCTTCATTGAGTAACCATACTGAGCTTTTCTAGTGCTAATATCTACTACCTTTTTTTTTTAAAAATGAAACATATCTCTGTTAAAGAAAGTCAATGTTGTCCTCATTTTAAAGCTAGGGAGAGTATTAAGCATATGTGAAGGTATTTACTTAAGGCCAACCACCTGCTGTCTGCAGCAATTTCTTTCTCTTTTTTTCTGCAGGCATCTTGGATGAAAGGAGTTAGGTTTAAAATCAATGGAATAACAGAAGTTTTGCAGATCAGGATTTGCCATGTATAGACAATTTTTTTAAGGTGCATCTACCTTATACAGCCTTTATTAAGCACATTTGAGGACTGTCATCTCTTTGCAATCTCTTTTTCTTTTTTCTTTAAGAAATCAAAACAGAAATAAAAACCCAAGAAACACAATACCACAGCTGACAAACTCTACTGAGTAAAAAGACCTTAAAAGAATGATATCAAGTCACAGTGTTTTTTATCTCAAACGCTTGACGCTATTAGGTTTATTTTCTTATATTTTTATTATTTTGAATTCACTTCAGTGATGTGTTTAAGTATGGTAAAAATTATTACATTCCTAAGGCTCCTGCTCCAATGCATGTTTGATTGAAGAGTTTGAACATACTGGCAAAAACTGCTAAAAATTCATGTAAACCTCATCTCTTGAGGATGCCAACATCAGAGTGGCTCAGCTGTTTCAGTGCAAAGTGAGAGGAAAGTGACCTGTGGTTCTCAGAATCTTACAGTAGATTATTATAACCTTACAGTAGATTATCATAACTACAGAATAATACTTTTGTATACATATGTCTCAGAAGAAGCTGAGAGATTCTAATTTTCTTTTATGAGAGAGCATTTTGTGTATGATTGCAGATAAATTTCAGTTCTTTCCTAGAAAATAAAAACAATATATATAAATTTTTATAACTGCTGAGTACCTTTTCCTGAATATCAATATCTTGGTGACTTGTCAGGTATGGCTACTGCATTACCTTTTCATCCTTCGAAGTTAATACATTAAAAAAAAAAAAGATTTTGCAAAGTGTTTTTTGCAATAACCAATTGGAATTGAATTTTAGAATATAAACGTAAACTATATCTTATAACAAGTCATGGACTTTTCTGTGTTTTGTTCTAGTAAAACCTATCATTGTTTCTTTACATTAAACTTTTTTGTTTGCTTCTTTATAGAGAGTTCTAGTTATTTGATTGTCCTTTAAACTACAGCTTTAAATCTGAGTCACAGAAAAAAACCAGCACTTTGTCTTAACAAGTAGATCACTATGCTATCTCAGAGACCAACTATTGCATTTATTGGCATTTTTACAGCAGATCAGAAATAATTTCTTGCCATATTTGCTAAGTGAAACAAAGTCTTTTCCAGGATTTGCTCTTAGGCTGAGCAATAAAATGAAAAAAAAATCTGCCAAGAGTTAGTATTGTCTGCTTCAAAGTATTATCAATGATCAGTTTTACAAAACTTTGGTGACATCTACTTTCCTATTCAGTTGTGTAGTTCATTTGGAATTTGAAAAATTAAAGAAGAGTGGCTTGATATAACTTTTCTTTAATCCCAGAGACACTATGGCAGTGTAACATTATGTGTAGATTTACAAGTGGATTTAGGCAGTAACATCTAAAATGTAAATCCTCAGAATTCTTGTCTAGTGCAAAAAACCCTCAGTTCCTTGGGCATGTAAATTTCTCCTAGCAAAATCCTGTATATACCTATTTTTCTGCTGCAGGGCTTGAACAGAGTTGAAATTCTGACAACCCTAATCTGTTTGGAAGCTATCTCCTGCCTAAACTGCAGTGGGAGTCATAAATTACAGGTTTCTGTACATGTCTGTGTACAAAGCTTAATCCTGAAGGCATGGTAAGAAGAAAATAAAATGGCAACTTTCAGTCTTTATTGTGTAGCAGCTGCCTGTAACACTTCAATAAATATAGAATGAAAATATATGTTTGGATCCAGTTTTATGCATGACATGGTTTATGTAGCATGCTACTGAGGTACATAAATTGTTTTAACAATAATTATAGAAAACAAAAAATTCATATACTTTCCAGTTACCTCTGTGTTGCCCACCTATTCGCTCCCATTTAATCTATGTCATGTATTCTTTTAAAACCCTTCCAAAAAGAGATTTAATCCTGTATATCATACAGGAAAATATGACTCCGATCTGGCTGCAGTAAGGGCTCCAGTACAGACTGGTAGTAGAGTCCACCAGGTAAAAAAATAAACCTGAAATAAAATGAACAACGAAAAAAATAATCTATATCTTCCTAAATATCCTCCCTGGAAAAGTGTATTCCAGTTTTCTCTGAAATACGTGGTATATAAAGTTTGTTTTTATTTTCCCTCAAATTCTCTTAGAAAAAATCCTTTTCTGTGTAATACAACCTCCTTTCACATGAATGGTTAAACATGTTATGTACTGCATTTTTTTTCCAGCAAAATACATAAGTCTTACTAATGAGATTAAAGATACTAGCATGGAATTTTTTGTGACTTCTGATGTTCTTTTCCGATGTTTGTTTTCTGATTTCATATTTTCAACATGGAAGGACACCTAATTAGTGGGATTACACAGGACACATAAGTGATGTGATTACACAGAAGAAACCAACAGATAGATACTATCTTGCTGTAATATATTTTCTTTAACTTCTCAAGAAGTATCATAATGATTTGTCTTAATGAATAGATCACAAAAAGCTCTTGTAATACACAATGAGCAGCCAGTCTTTATTCACACATGTGTTTTTTGTGATTTCTAAACTTCTGTAAGTCATGTCTTTTCCAAGCTAAAAGTCCTTAACAACTAACCTTTTCAATGTATGGAGACTGTTCCATAACCTTAATAATCTTGGTTGCCCTTCTTTGAACAATTTATGCTTAGCTACTCTATATTCTTTTTGTAGATGGGAGAGACTAACTGCATGCAGTGTTCAAAGTGGGAGTAACTCATGGTTTTGAACAGTATTCCACCCTAAGAAAAATGCTAGAAATGGATTTCTGTTACTGAGCTGGTGGTTTCATGGAACCGTTTGTCACCAGCACCACTTCTCCACCCAACCCCAACTAAGATTGTTTGCTTGGTTAGTAACTCATTTCAGCATCTCTTGTGAAGATAATGTGTGAAGCTGTGATTATTCCTTATAAGTCACTTCATGTTTGTCAACCTTAAGCTTCATACTACTTTTTATTGCTGACTCAGTCAATCTTACAAGATGCTTCTACAAGTCTTCAAAGTTTGCCTTTATCTTTAATGTGAGAGTCACCAGCAGGCTTCATTTCACTCCTTAGTCTGTTTGCTGTTGCATATGGCTATGTGGCTTAGTACAGACCCCAGCTCAGACCTTTGCAGAGCTCTTGTGGTGACACTTCTTTGCTGAATGTGGGGAGACTCAGAATATACTCCTACCACAAGGCTCCTGCCTTTAGAGAAAATTATTCAGGTATATAAGGAACTTCACACTTCTGATGTGCTATGCTCTTATGATAGGGCTGGTTAGCTTTATTTGTCAAAAGTATTTTGGCAATCCGTGGAAATCTGCCTTTATTCTTGTGTAATTAATAGTTATACCTGCATGATCGACTTAGGTAGATAATCTAAAGCACAACTGTCTGTAAATAAACACACAGAAATTGCACGGTTTCAAGCAAATTAATCTAAGAACTTGAACGGATAACAAAATGTGCTGAAGTTATTTGGTGTGGAGATTTGTCTGGATACTTGACACCACTTCTTTATTCTCTATATTTGCTTGCAAGGAAGTGATATCACGGGCTGCAAAGGAAGTTCAGTAAGAAGAGGACATAATGAATGACAGGGAAGTATTTCAGGAATATAATTTTTGGGGGATATGAAGATACTGTAAGTGCTTTCCTGAAGAGTTTGCAGCAGTGAGTCATAAGTGTAGAAATGCCGAGTTTTTATTCAGCTATTATATCTTAAGTACTTCACCTCAGTGACAAGCATTTTACAATTATATTATTCTGACATTGCAAATTGGACTTAGAGTACAAAGTGATAGCATGTCTGGTTTCTGTTCTGGGAATCCAGAATAGCTGATGAAATGCAGAGCATGACAGCAGTTGGTTTGTTTTGCTCTTTCTCACATCAACAATGGCTGTTTGAAACACAACGGAATTCAACCAGTGTGCAATCTCTTGAGCACTGCATCCTTTGAAACCACTTTCTGTTGACATAGAAATCTGTAGGTGAGATTGGGAGGAAGAGGACTCAAAATCACCTGTAACACTTAGGCAATAAGTTTTTACTGAAATAAGAACAGATTTCTTAACTGTTTTTGCTTCCTTGACTATCACAACAAAAAATTCAAGGAAGGACAATCCAAACAAACCCTAATACAAATGAAAAACCAGCAAAAACTCTTAGAAATAATAGTAAAGCCCTTGCTTTAAATCAACATTGGGTTAATCTTTGTGTTATTGTACTGAAATACAATTAAAATATCAGATCTGCTTGAATTGGTTTAACTTCTTCCTCATAAGGCAGAAACACACATCAAAACTGACAGATCAGTGCTTTAAATTAGTAAGGGTTACACAACTTGGAATGACCTGTACCACTACTGTCTTACTCCTGTATCTCAGGTAACTTAAATGGAGAAATTGTTACTGAATGCATAGAAAGCTACTTCCTTGTTTTTGTCAGCAACTGTTGCGTCTTCCAGAGGTCACATATTTTTATGAAATCAAAATCTGGATTTTTAAAGTATATATTCTGGGAAGGCCTCATTTATGTAGCTTCTATGTACTAAAAGCCGTCTAATAGGGTATGTATTGGTTAAAATCAAGACCATGGGGAAAGAGAAAAACACCTTTCATTGTGTACTCCACTAAAGTATTAATTACTCAGGAAAAAATAAGTGCTTAGATTAACAAAAT
The DNA here is from genome assembly GCA_033124195.1 of Coracias cyanogaster. Lineage (NCBI taxonomy): Eukaryota > Metazoa > Chordata > Aves > Coraciiformes > Coraciidae > Coracias > Coracias cyanogaster. Next base: position 27,728 of record JAVSBS010020301.1, on the reverse strand, counting down.
ATTCATTCATACAATTTTTCTATGTAGCAATAATAGATCATACAACAAAGAATATTTTCAAACACACATAGTTATCAGATACCTGGGAAATTTATTTAATGTTGAAGATTCTTAGATATCAGGGTCTTTAAGTTGTGTAAGTGGAATTTCATAGTTTTCCTTACAAAAGAAATAAAGTGGAAATCATGTTTGGATTTCAGGATTTGGTCCAGAATAAATCCAAATAATTTTTTAGTTACATGAGCATCTTACCATGGAATGAATGCTCTAGCAACAACTTTGATAGCTCTGTAGACAGGGATCAGTGACCAGGCGGAGCTTAGCAGGATTTATTAGCATGAGTATGACCCTATGCTGATTTAGTGATGCTGCTCTTAAGACCTATTTTAGATTCTTTTCTTTGTGATAGAAAGCTGTGCTGCACTACTTTCTGCAAAGACCTTCTGCTTGGTTATCCTTTTGTGTTGTGCAGCATTTTCTATTATAAAGAGGCCCTTAGAATCTAAACTGCCTTTGAAGGCGGTGGGCAAAACCTCATAAATTGGCCTATTCTTGTTTTCTGGCTATTTAATCTCTCAATGAAAAGAAGATTTTCACCTTTATCAGAGGAGATAACTTTTTTCCACTATTACCAGCCTTTTTCAGAAACTTCTGCAGTGACTAGGAAAGAAAAAAGTTTCACAAAAGCTTATCTTTTCTTATTTCATTTCCTGCTTCACATAGGCTATTTTTCTCTCTAAACTGTCAATTTGACTATTGTACTGAAAATTGCAACTATTTTGTGTTTCCCAGCTCCCTTGGACCTCCACTTACATTTTTTTAATAAAACCTACAAAAAAATGGAATGGACTCCTGAAATGGAATATCAAGTAACAGATGGTGAAAACAATTCAGAAAGGTCATTCTGTCTAATTTTAAGGTCATCTTCATCCACTTTTTCCAGCAGGATGTCATCCCTTTAGTATTTGTACCACCTACACATAGAAATCTCTTTTGTCTTTATTTTCTGAAAGATAGAAATAACCTCTCCTCACTTTTGTGGAAGAGATTTTTTTCTTATTTTCTTATCTTGCCTTTCTCTCCAATTCCTCCCCCAAATCAGGACACCACATCAAATAGTGAGTTTTAGAGGTGAATCATTTTAGATTAGGTCAAGTTTCAAAAAAAGTCATGTGCAATTTCACATCTAAATCGTTAGAGCACATCTTCAGGTTACAGAAAAATACTTCTATCAATCCTCTAATATTTTTAAAAATTCATTAGTGGTGGAAAAAATGTTTAGGAAAAGTCACAGAGAATGGTAAGAACACATTGGTGACAATTAGGTCATATTCTGATTGCTCCATTTGTTAACCCTGCCTACAATGTCTCCTGAATAGATAAAATCCTTTTATTGCCCCACTGTTTGCTGCATAGATATGCATTTATAAAGACCTGGTGAAGTCTTCAACTTTCAACATTGGAAACAGAATTGGAAGAGGAGGGAATACTTTTTTTCATTGATATGAAAAGTAGCAAAAGGCAAGCATTTCTGTGCTCAAATGCAGGCTCAGCTTTGAGATCTCACAGTGAATTTATTGTCATCTCCAAAGGATGCAGCAGTGAATCTGGGTTGTTTCACTTTTTTACATGACTTAAAAGGTCAGGCTGCCTGGTTATTACAGCCAGCACCACCACAATGTTCTAAGTGATCAAGCAAGGAGATGTCAGATGTACTTCACTATGCTCAAAATGACCCAGTGAAATCTTAAACTCCAGATAACATTTTTTGTTCTTCATTTAACAGATACTTTTTAAAAGCTGGCAGACATTTGAGTATTTTTTTCCCACCACTAAAGGTCTATCCTATCCATGTCATCAGGTCAATCTTTGATTAGTAGGGAATTCTTCAGACACATTTACTTACAATTGTACAGAAACATTAATGCAAAATCTCTTTTGTTCTCAAATCATATAGAATCCACGCCTGCTGACAGATATCTTTCCAGTTCTGGGGAGATGTGCTATGTTTATCTTCCCCTTGCTCTCCTCATAAAAGCACAGGATAATTCAGACTGGAAGGAGCCTCAGGATGTGGAAAACTTGTAAGGGTGGAGACTGCATAAGCTCCCCAGGCAGCTGTTGGGGCACTAAGAAATAAAAGCCTTATGGAAATGCAGAACAATCTGTTACAAAAAAAAGAAAGAATTGGGCATAGTCTTCCTTGAACAAAAAAATCTTTCTGGCAAAGACAATCTTATGTTTTCATTTAAATCTATTTGAAGGCCTGTATTTTCCCCCCTCCAAAACCTCCAAGAGTGAGATCTTAATTTTTTATTTATGCAGAGAGGTTTGAAGAATATCCCTTATTCTTCTAATTTCTCTCTCCAAAATAAAATTATTTTCATCACAATTTCCAAGCAAGGTGTATTTTATTATAAATAAACATAACATTATGGTGTTTGGTATTCATGTAAGTGACTCTCCGTCTCAAGTATTAACCCAGCGTACTATTGGTAGTTGCTTGAGATGTCAAGCCGCCCAAGCTGCAGTCATACCTCCTTCAGTTACTTACTTAAAAAATAAAGATAAGATGATACGCATGACGCTAGCAACAGTGTGTGACATACTAAGTAGTGAAGCACCTTCAAGGAAAAACATGAACAACTTAACAAATACAGCTCCCCAATAATTAGTGTAATAAGAGGGTTTAGCTTAATTCTAAGCAATTAAAATGGTCTAAATTGAATGACTCATCTGTCTCTTTATAATTACTAAATATAGAATTGCAAATTGTAGAGAGACCCAGGTAAGTAGAAGAAATTATATTTTAAAATATGTTGATTTAAATTATTTTTCATGCTGTTCATGTATTGTAATAAAACCTTCAAACACTTTTAGCAAGTGTTTGCCAAAGCAAGTCACAAATGTAAAACTAAATGCAGTCAGAACACCAAGCAAGATCAACCTTTGCAAGAGTTTCTATTCCATTTCTCATTCAGCTTTGCTGAAACAGAAGATATCTCTTAAATTGATTTATACTTGTTCAGTGAAGTCCAATTAGAAAAAAACTCCAATTAAAGTTTTAGATTTTCCTGGTTCTGTCTTGACACACTTAAGATTACACTCAAAAATAATGTTGCATATGATCATATGGTTAAAAAATATATTTATGATCCATGAAAACAGTTTTAGAGGAACATTGTGTAAACATTCCTCAAGTGTTCTTTGAATAGTGATTGTGATTGCAGATGTCCTGCTTCTGTAGGATTAACGACAAACAGCACTTGGGCTCATTGCTTAGAAGGTGGACTGAGAAATACCAGCATTATTATCCATTAAGCCATCAAGGTTTTTCTTCTTAAATAGTAGATAAGAAGCTTTAACTTGAATCACAAATGTGAAGTTCAATAGACTTTGTCACAGTACATATTGGTATTCAGTGTTCTAAATGTCAGTACACAATGACAGAGTATCACATATGTTGAATCATATCACAGAAAGCCAGGAGACAGAGCAATTTTCAGCTTTCTAAGTCCAATTTATGTTTATAAATGGAAAGCACAGTTTGAGCCCTACTTAACTGAACAGACAATGTTAGCATGAGGTTGGATTTTTATATGAGCTTGCTTGTTTATTTATAATTATATGCTAATCAATTTGATTCCTCATTTAAACTCAAACTAGGCTGTTTCCATGTAATAATCAACCTCACATTGAAGCAACAAAGAAGCTTTATGTTTACCACATCAGCAGGGTTTAATTGCACATTTGAACAATGAAAATGGAGATGGATTCAGTTTCATTGTCCTTACAATGTAGCAGTATACAATGCACTTTTTGTTTGAGCTGACACATTTATGGTGGATATATTAAACTGTAACATCCAAATATTTGCCAACATATTGCCAAACTATTTGGTTCATATTATTTTCTAAATGATGCTTATTGGCTATGGTCTGTTGTGTTTTTCACAACTTAAAAATATTGAGACTAATTGTATTACTCTGGTACAACATAAGTCAAAACAATAAAATTAGCAAAAGGTCTCTTTCCAGAAAAAAAGAAAGATAAATAGTCCAAATTAAATATTAGGAGCTCAAATTTACATTCTACTGCAAGTCCCAAAACAAGTAACGCTATGAAAAGCATGATATATGGCTAAATCTATGTACAAAAGCCAGCTAGTAAACCAATACATTTGTGGGAACTGCAAGAAAAAGAATTGGAAAGGTGGAAGTACTTTTTTTAGGGTTTCTACAGATAAACAGTCATGATGAACGAGACTACACTTGAATCGGTGCAGTTAGAGGTTGTATCTCTTAATCAAGGCTTTTAATTGTGCAAGCCTTTAAGTAGCCTCTACATCCATGACTCTGAATATACGTAAGTGCTTTACTCAGCTCAGTACAAGACAAAGCCAATGTCCAAATATTTCTGTGAGTTGCTCTTTGAAAATGCTTAAATTAATATCTTCAGGAAATATGTCTGCTATATCTGATTTACTTGTGAATCTTTTGACACTGAATATGCTAAAATTATTTTTGCATGAAACCTTTATCTCAGCAGAAAATGTAGAAAACATAATACCAAATAAATCAGGTTACGGAAAAGACAATACTAAAATCTACTTTGATTCTTATAGCCATATTCTTTAGCTGGATGTTAATATCATAAGATTTTAAAAGCAGTATTGCATTAATTGTACTGAACCTTATTGAAAACCTTGAAAATTTTGGAAACATTAAAGTTCATTGTCACTTCTCAGAAACAATTCCACAGAGCATTTGTGGGATACTATGCAATTCTTTATTGCATTCTCAAGGTATGCTGACTGGTATGTCAAATCTATTATTGTACAATTGCTGTTTAGCATGCCAATCCAAAAATACTTTTACTCATAGTGGTATCCCTACACACTAGACATTTTGAAAACACTCAGAAATTTGGTCTTTGATCCAATCCAATCATGTTGTTAGAAAAATAAAAATATTTATCTTGTAAGTAAATTTTAAAAATGAGGTAATGTTTTATAATATTCTGGAGTTGAATGTTGTTTTCAGAGTGCTTATATTTGCACTCACATTATGACTGAACTGGTAAAATGTACATCAACCCCCTTTTTTTTTCAACTGGAACATAGTAAAAATCCACTTAATTCACCATTTTGTGCAAGAAGATCACATTATGCTATTCCAGTACTTTGTTCTAGTGGCAGAGGCTCTCTCCACTTACTTTTAAAACTGTGTATAGTAGAAAATTTGCCTTATCAGATGACTAACATAACCACTGCTTCTACCACTAAGAAGAAAAACTGTTAACCAATTGGAATTGAATCTGTACAACTTTTGTGTGGCTTATCACACAGGATTGTGAGTGAACATAACAAGGTATCTTTAGGTTAATAAGCTCCTGGAGCTCATATGTTGTGCCAATATGAAGAACTTAGGCTACTAAAGACAGCCTGAGGAGAGAGAAATGGGGAGGATCTGCTCTGGACAGATCCTTAGTCCTTCTAAGTAAGAATGAGAATAATTGCTGTCCTTCCTCACATCTGGCTCAGGAAACTCAGGAAAATGTCGTTACATCTATCCAAATTGGTACTCATATTGGCATCTATACTGTCTCTAATCATTCAAATGCAGAGGAAAAATATAAAAAGGTGTGCCCTTCTTTATAAATTAAGGGTAGCAGCGATCCTCAGAAAATGATACTTTTCTGAATATAAACTGCATTCAAGTCTTCCTGGAGGAGCTCCTGTCAGAATATAGAGCAACCTCAGAGAGTTTGCAGATGACACCAAATTAAGTGGGAGTATTGATCTGCTTGAGGGTAGGGATGCCCTTCAGTGGGACCTGGACAGGCTGGACCAATGAGCCATGGTTAATTGTGTGACCTTTAACAAGGTTAAGTGACAAGTCCTGCACTTGGGCTGCAAGAACCCCATGCAAAGGTATAGACTTGGGGAGCAGTGGCTGGAAAGCTGCTTGGCAGAAAGGGACCTGGGGGTGTTGATTGACAGCCAGATGAACATGAGCCAGCAGTGTGTCCAGGTGGCCAGAAAGGCCAATGGTATCCTGGCTTGTATTAGGAATAGTGTGGTCAGCAGGACCAGAGAAATGATCATCCCACTGTACTTGGCACTGGGGAGGCTGCATCTCGAGTACTGTGTTCAGTTTTGGGCACCAGAGTATAAGAGAGGCATTGAGGTTCTGGAGAGGGTGCAGAGAAGGGCAAAAAAGCTGGTGAAGGGTCTCAAGGATAAGTCATATGAGGAGTGCCTGAGGGAACTGGGGTTTTTTAGTCTGAAGAAAAGGAGGCTGAGGGGTGACCTTACCACTCTCTACAACTACCTGAAAGGAGGTTGTAGGAAGGTGGGTGTTGGTCTCTTCTTACAAGCCACAACCGACAAGACAAGAGGAAATGGCATTAAGTTACACCAGGGAAGGTTTAGGTTAGACATTAGGAAAAACTTCTACACCAAAAGAGTTATCAAGGACTGGAACAGGCTGCCCAGGGAGGTAGATGTATGTAAATACATCCCTGGCTGTATTTAAAAGCCGTCCAGACAGGATGCTCAAGGATATGCTACAGAAGTGGGCCTAGTAGAGATAGATAATGGTTGGACTTGATGATCTTAAATGTCCTTGCCAACCATAGCAATTCTGTGATTTTGCTATTCTGTGAAAACCAAATAGCCAAAGCTTTGTTCACACTCTCTGCTTAGCCTCACGGTCATGCTGAAATCTCTATTATTTTTGGGAAGGCTGTCCTTGGATCTTTTGAAGGAGTGACTCCTGAGCTTTTCTGCAGTATGTATGGTGATACTTGGAGTTTTGAAATACAAATAGACTACTTGTAACTGTTCTTCTTTAGGTGTATCAATTATATGCATATTCTGAATAGAAGCTCTTCTCCTCTATTGTAGAGATCTTAGTAGTTTTCAGGTAAGAGAAATCGAGAAAGAAGGCATACTCCACTGCTTCAATAAGGAGAATATCTGATCCTTATAGCTGAAATAGCTAAAAATCTACAGCTACTGTGATGGTGTAAATGTATGACCACAGAGTTACTATGTACATAGATAATTATTTTTAGATAAAAATACCAGTAAATAATCTATCTTTTTAGTGTTCTAGAGGCTATTTAAATGTTAGTTATGATTTAAAACAAATGATAGGATGTTGTGGTATGAAATAGAACTTTTATTTATACAGACTTTTAAAACATGGCCAAATACTAATTGGTGAAATTCAGAAATGTTTTTCTGCTTTCTTTCTAAACACTGCTAAAACTAAGATAGAACTTTCGTTAAATGATTCACTTGAAATAGAAGATGATTTCTACCACACTAAAGATAACTTTATGAGAGTCAATAAGTGTCAAGTGAAAAAGATTCAGTAGCTGGGCAAGAAAACCTTCGGTTTTCTCTGTCTTTTACTGAGCTACTAACCACACTGAAGTATCTTTTATTAGTAAAGAACCTTTGCATTCTATTGAACTGTATGTGTTCACAAAGAAACAATATCAGCTTCTCACTACTACTTATTAAGGTTACTCCATGTGGTTAAACTCCCAAAAAGCCTACTCAGAAAGATCTGCCATTGAAAATCTCTCCCCTTTTGGATCTGTTGTATTGGAAAGGTTAGCATAATTATATTTTGAGCTATGTGTTATAGAATTTCTTTGCCCTTTTTTTTCCAACCAAATAGCCTTTTCTATAGTAGCCACACCTGCCAGAAAGAAAGCGTTGATGACAAAGCTTTTTCAAATATGCAATACCCTAAGACACGATCATTTCTAAATGCAGGCTAAAGACAGATTGCTCAATTACTTATGTTTACCCCTAAAATCAAACCTGAGCAGAAACATGTATAATTTTAAAATTGTTGGCCTGCCTTCTGTTTGTAAACTGAGGCTGAAAAGAGATGTTCAGGAGTATGTCCCAAAACAACTATGTTTCAGAAAAAGTAAGTTTAAAAGAAATTTCTTGGAAAACTTGCATTAAAAATACAGCAAATTATACAAATACTATCCAAATGGTGCATAAGACAAACCATGTATGCAGTACACTGACCATGACAGAAAAACTTTTTCTCTAAATTTTCTATATTTTCATGTTCCGAAGAAAAGCAAATAGACAATAAGTTTTTATAAGGACAACATTTGTTTCAATTTTCAAGACTACTTGCAATTTACAGTTCATAGGTACAGGTTGAAAGTTCAGATTTAATAGGAAGCCAGATCAGAGGAATATGTTTCAAATGTTATTTTGTCATGTATGTGAATATTAGTGTGCAATAATTCAAATATGGCAATCATAGCAAGCTGTTATTCTGCAACTAAGATATATTTGTCTCTTTTAATTTGTCCAAGATGTTATTGTCCATCTGTATTTCTTGCTACTGAGTTTTCTTAGATATTGACAATTCCTTTGATTGTATTTCCCTTAACCTTATTACTTGAAATAACTTATGTTAACTTGTTCTATGAAACATTATGAAATATTTCAGAAGGTTTCAGTTGATCTCTCTGTATGCAGAAAAAAATAAATTTTACATCTTGTGCATGGATGATTTAGCTACTTTAAAATGGAGGATACCAGTTTAATTTCTATTAACCCATACAGGTGCTGTCATTATGATTTTCCCTTTGTGGATGGGAGCAAGCTCTCAGACAATTCCAAATGAAAAACTATGCCACTATATCAATGTGGTAATGAGTTAGTAAATCCAGTACTGAATCACAACACCATAATGAAATGACTAAAACCTCTTTTGATTTGGCATTCAGCCACTTAAAAGAAAGGATAGAGCTTTCATATGCCATGTAGAAAGACAGTGAGAACAGAGTCACTGTAAGTTTCTGTTGTTGAAAACTTCATCTAATTACCTCTATTTTAATACTCTTTAGTATATGGCACATTAATACTGCAAATTTTAATGAGCTGTCAAATAGGCCAGGTCAATCACCCTTTATTGCAACTGCATATATTACATAAAATACTCTGTATACGATGGTGGTAATGTTTTGCAAAATATGATGGTGATAATATTTCACCAAATGTACAGCAGTCAGGTTTCCACTTAATCTTCCTAAAGGTATAGCAACTCTCCATTGTGTATTGGAAATGAAGAAATTAGCTTTTAGTAATTCCTCTTATTAAATGCTAAGTTCACTGTGGATCTCAGAAAGGACTCTAAAAGAAACCTTGCTCAATTTTGTCTTAGGAAAAAAATGTCTTTAATCTCATCATCTTCAGTTCCTTTGTCCAACCACCCTACTTCATTCCCAGCAGCTTCAATTCTGTTTTGTTTCAGTTGATGCAAAGCCATTTGGTGCTACTTCATCCTTGAACAAATCTGCTCCATTTTATCTTCTCTGCTTGTCTGAACACATTCTTCTTCTCTATTAGTTCAGGCAGCAGTAGGAGCTCACCCATCAGGACCTTCCCTTGTGGACTCTGTTTTGCATTATATCCCCTGCTCAGCACAGGAATGGCTTGTTTGACTCCTATTTTGGTAAGAAAACAGAAAGACCATGTAAAGTGTGTGTGATAAAAAATTCAGCTAAGCAGAACCCTGGGGAAACAGTGTGGAAAATAGTTAGGAAGAATGGAAACACTAGTTGAACAAGAGGTATGTCATATGAGCAAAAAAGGCTGAGCAGGGTATCTCTATTTCCAGTTTGATAACATAGATTGCTTTGCAAGGGTATAATAGAGGGAAGAAAAGTGAATAGTAAGGTATTCTTAGGTGAAATGAGTATATATGTAAGTATTCAGCAAAAAATGGAGATATAAGGATCCTGTGTATAATACAAAAATATATATTGTGTACTGTTTCAATATGTTGTATAGAAAAGGAGATGAAGTGGCCTGGAAATTGCAATGCTACTTTTTCATTTATTTTATGTGGGTTATTAAGTCGAACACGATCAAAAAGAGCTATGATTCCACTTTCTAAAAATAAAACATCATATTTCAGGTGAACACGCATCTAGTCCAGCTCTTTCTTCCTGAAAAGTATTTGAGAACATGAAGGAGAGGAAATAACCTGAAACAATGTGGCAGTGAAAAAAAAGTGCAATAAACTGACTCATGGAAAGGGAAAGAGAAGGATGAGTAGAGTACATAAAGAGGCAAAAGGAATGCATGAGCAAGAAGAGGGATTATCTCTCTATAATTAACAAAGAACATTCATAAGTTTTTTCGTGTTGTTAAATAGTAATGTAGATACAACCCAATAGGAATTCTCCAGACAAACAGTAAAACTACAGGGGTTTGGTTTGTTTTTTTTTTATCACTACTAATAAAGTGTTTAAAAAAATTGGCAAGACTATTTCCATTGTATTATCCCATATGTTGTCCGTGAGATTTCCCAGAATATATAATTGATGCAGATCTCATTAAGATATCTAAAGCATATGATCATGTTATCATATAGGATTTATGAATGTTTTCTGAGTTCCATCGGCAGACTATTTTTATAAACAATGTTTGAATAAATCTAGCTCTTATATGGTGAAAAAAACCAAAAGGGGAAAGCAGAAAAGGTGCTAGCTATTACTTAAATTTGGTGTAATTTTCAAAGAATCACAAAATGGTTGAGGTTGGAAGGCATCTATGGCACCCCATCCTGCTCAAGCAAGATGACCCAGAGCTGGTTGCCCAGAACTGTGTCTAGATGGCTTTTGAATATCTCCAAGAATGGAGATTCCACAACTGCTCTGATCAACCTGTGTGAGAGTAAAAAAGTGTTTCCTGATGTTCAAAGGGACTGTCCAGTGTTTCATTTTGTGACCATTTCCTCTTTTCCTGACACTGGGCACCCCTGAAAAGAGCCAAGTTCTGTCTGCTGTACGCTCTCCCTTCAGGTATTTGTACATATTGATGACATCCCTGAGCCTTCTCTACTCCAGACTGAACTATATAAGCTCTTTCAGCCTTTCCTTATAGGCGAGATGTTCTAGTCTCTTAATGATCTTCATGGTCTTTTGCTGGACTCTGGTATGTGCCTCTCTTGTACTGGGGAACCCAGGACTGGAACCATGTGGAGTAACCTGTTCTCAGTAGAGGGAGCCTGCCTAATGCAAATCGGGGTACCGTTAGATATTTACTAACGTCCTGATTGCACTTACTTTAGGAGAATGTCCAAGGTTACTGTTGGGTTTCAGTGAAATCTAAGCTTAGATCTACAGAGGCATTGCGATCTTTCATGCTCGAGTACTGAATATGAGGCTTATTGGCCCTGGCTTGAGACTCAGCTCTGGCTAAAACTTGTCCTTAACCCAGCTGATATATACTTTCGGAATTGTATATTTTCTGCACAGAAATATTATTTCAGAAACCAGTATAGCTTTGTTAATACCACAAAAGGCAAATAGCTCAAAGAACAAAATCCTGGATCTCTGACACTCTGAACAAACGGATCATTGCGCTAGAAGGTAATGATCCTTTTTCTCATTTGTCTAATTTTGAAATCTACACAATTATACAGTTTTACTTGGTAAAAATGAATTATGTCCTGTAAACTCAGACTAACCTATAGCCAAATGTTATGAGAATTTTCTGGGGAAAAGGAGTTGGAAAGCCTTTGTCTGAGAAATAATTTAATTTGAGGGCTCAGGTAATCTCCAACAATTTGCTGGATTGGCAAAGAATGCCTAGAGTGTAGGTGAGGAGGGTTTTGCCTGCTTATCTGTGACCAGATAACTGTATTACATGCAGTAACAGAACTCTAAGGGGCTAGGAATCTTTACTGGTAAAAACTCTCAAGAATCATGAGATAGCTTACCCTTTTAAAGGAGATGTTTTCAAGATGTGAATTTGAAAACTCAAATACTGGATTCCCATAATACTGTACGTAAATTAACTATAGTATCTTGCCTCATTGTTTTTCTGAAATTTATTTCGTTACTACTGCAATTCTGGGGACTGATAATGCTTAAACTTCAGCATCTTCTTAGAGTACCAAACATTCCCATGGCTTCCTACTAATTTATTCCTTTGTGATATGATGACAATTGTTCTCTTCCATTTGGAAAATGAACTAAAAACCTCCTGCTCAGCAAAAAAAGGTTTTGCAATTCTATAGTCTCTAAATATTTTTCTCTCATTGAGAAGGATTTAATTTGTCATTCAATTTTGGGAATATGTCGTACCTTAGATGTTTAGCCTTTGACATCTAGAACATCTCTCATCTCAGTACGGACACAGAACTGAGTACAGGAGTGAGAGTGTTGAAGTTTCAAAGGAACTCTTAGAAACAGGAAAATAAAATTTCACAGGTCTGTTTTGATGTTGACTTCAGTTTCCTTCACCAACCCTTTGATCCTCAGAAGATTAGCGACAGCCAGAGATTTCTCTGATAAATGGCAAAAACTGAACAGCAACACTTGCCTAAAACCAATGCAACTGGGTAATGTTCACCTGCACCTTTGTTAGTCTGTGATATTGCAGAGAAAAGAAAACACGAAAATTTAGAAATCTGAATTCCTTTTACATTTTGTCATACTTTAAGCTTTTAAAAATACTTTTAATAAACAGGAAACCACATTTTAGAACACAGTTTGAACATAGCTAACAAGATGTTTTTGAAAGTAAAGCTTTCCTATTTTCTAATGATAGCAAGATTATGCTGTATGTCCAGAATATTGTCTTCAAGAGAAATCCCTAAGCGCTCCCTGTAAAACAGTTTAATTTAGAGCTCATTCTGTTTACTCAGACATGGCCTTGGGATATAATGAGTTTGGTATTTGAACAGTAGAAAACAGCAATATGTTACTTTTAGGGAAGGAGGGAGGAGTGACTTTTTCCCCATGAAGTTTCTAAGATCATTTGAGTGGACAGAATGTAATTAATTACTAAACTGGAATTCAACCAAAGGACTGGAAATAACTACTTCTTGCTTGCCAAAAGAAACTGAAAAAGACAAAAAGAACCACCATAGTGACTTTCACGACAAGTGGTCAGGATTTGAAATTTAAATCACGTTCGATTGATTTAGTGGCCAGAATTTAAAATGCTAATCCTTACTACTTGTTACTTTGGGTTATTTTTTTCTAAATATAATGAAAACCAATCGCTTTCATGACCCTAACAGCCACAAATGCATTTGATCTCAACTGTCTGAGAGAACCTTTATGAACAGTCAGGTCTGCTATATTTCTGTTCAAAAAATGATATTTTTCTATTTTGTGCAGAAAAACCATTCTATAACCTAGAAATCCAGGGTCAATAATAGCAACAAAATGCTATCTCAAAAAAATACCTGTGCTAACTTGATTTTGTAATTGGCCATCATGTCCTTCCCTTCCCTTTTTACTAGTGAATTGCTGTGATATGTTTCTAGACTGTTTGTTTCTTTTAAAAAGATTTTCAAGTCCTTCCCTTTGTATTTCTAAGCATTGCTCTTCTGAGAATCTCACTGCTTTTCAGCCAACACTAATGATTAATCCATAGTAATATAGTCTTTGTTGGTTTTTCAAATTATTTTGAACATTTTGTTTATATGAACTAGGATGGTTTCCCATCTGAAACTGCAATACTTGCCTCTATTAGAAATATAACGGAGTGTTAGAGCCTTGAAAATAGTGCATTTAAAATTTGGAAATCCAATTAAACTTCTGCAATTGTCAGTGCGTGGAATAGCAGAAACTTTTGAAGATATTAGATAGAGAAAGCGCCCACAGGCCAGAGGGCTGGGACCGGTTTCTGCTTCTGTTTTGCTGCTAATTGTTGTATTAATTGTTGTTAGTTTCTTTTTATATGTATATATACATATATATATTACTAAAGAACTGTTATTCCTATTTCCTATATCCTTGCCTGAGAGCCCCTTGATTCCAAAATTACAATAACTCGGAGGGAAAGAGTTTACATTTCCCATCCCAAGGGATGTTCCTGATTTCCCTAGCAGACACCTGTCCTTCAAACCAGGACAATCATCCAGTTTACAAAATAATGCTGCATTCTTTTCTCAATCGTCAGACAAATCCTTGACACATAATGTCATGATACAATAAACACTAAGGCCATGAACACTGGGAAAGAATGGTAGGTTGCAGTGATATGCATACAGCAGCATAGTCCTAACAAGTCATATATTGTAAGTTACCTTACATTATCCGCATTAGATTTGTTGTACCTCCACTGTATCCTATATCACCTTTCCTTCGCTTCCTTTTTCTTTTCACATAGATTTATTCTATTAATGTTCCATTTCCCTTTAATACATAAAACAGAGGCTATAACTGACTATGTATTCCTCTGAAGCTAAAAATTCTACAGGCCTCTCACAGAGCTGTCAGGCAACCTCACACCAAATACATGCAGTACCCTACAGAACTTCACCTTCCTCTGCTGAAGTAATGTTGTTAAATCTGAGTGATAAGTATTTTACTTTTGAATAAAAATACAATAATCATGATCAGCTCATATTTTAACTCATTTATTGCAGGAGACAGGACTTCTGTGGGAAAGGGTTTCTCATTTTTCCATATCATTTACAATTTCACTGTTGTGAGAAAGAATTTTTGCATGTTATGCTGAAGGGTAAACTTTATGGATTACTCATGAAGCACTGAATTTGATGATATTGGAAATATACAGCCTAAGTTGCTTAAGTTACTGCATAATAAGCTGTTGTGTATTGGACTGTCTGGACTTTTTTCTTTTCCTCAAAAGTGTCAAATATTTAATTTAAAATTTAGAAGTCCAACATGTAGAAAATTAACACATACTTAAATGTGAAAGGCTGAACTCATGTTTCATGAAAGAGGTTTTTTTGTTGTCAGAGGCCCTTTAAGACTTGAGGGAATATATTTGCTGTATTGAGCTTTGAGTATCCGCAAACAGCACAGAGATGGGAAAGATGACCATATATCATGTTCAGGATGAATCTTTTTTCATCACTCTTTCTTTATTCTCCTAGATATTCATTAACTCTGCTTCTCAAATAAGTTCAAATAAGCTGAAAGCACTTCTTTGTACGTGTAAAAATTGATTTAACTCCCTAAAGAACTTTGACTATGAGAGTGTTTATATATTTATACCTAGTTAAAGAAAGAGTCTTGAAAGTGGTAAAACACTTGCAATATGCAAATAAATAAAGGCTACACTGGGAGCTATAAGCAAAAAAAAGGTAGGAAATCCTTAGGTTGATTTTTTTTTTTTTACAAACATTACTCGTTATTTATATCTGTTAGCCCTTCTAGAACTGAGTCATTGTGAGCTGTTATGGTAAAACCGTTGCATTAGCATTTGATAATACCCTCATTATCTTAGACCATCAGTATTTTAGAAATTGTGAGTCGCTGTAAGTTATCTTTCGGTAGACATGGTATGCCTTTGAGTTTTCTAAGAGGCTTGTGATTTCAGTAGTTATTGTTGCTAAACTAGGAGCAATTTATGCTGAGGGATGACCCTTGCTCTACAAATTTTGTTGAAAGCCCTTGTTCCTAGCATTCTGCAGGTGTCGAGACAAAGCTCAAGACAGTAGGATATAGCTGTTCATCTTAGCATGGCTGCAATTGTCTGGAAAAATTAGGCTTTTTTTCCCTCCTTGCGTGTTGTAACTTAGTCAACAGGAGTCAATCATACTGTTGTGAAAGAAAAAGCTGTAGAAAAAATGGGTTGTGTGTAGCTGTGAGCGTTGTGCTCAGCAGAGCTGTGATTGGTAGAAGCAATGTGGTTATTGTGAGGCTCTGGCCCATCAGTGGTGCAGGATCTAGGGATTAGACAGTTAGAGGAATGGACAAACTATGCATTAAAAGGGGGGGTCTGTGAGCACTTTGACTGTGTTTGGGAAGAGAAGAGTGTGAAGATACGGAAATTTGCATGGGAAATCAGAAAGGAGGTAGGAAAAGAGGACCAGGAAAAGGGAGGCATATATTAAGGAACTATGTAGGAAGGTGTCCTGAGTTCAGCTAGCATGAGGATGATGTTCATCATCAGCTGTGAGAGGCTGCAGCTGGAGAAGGCCATACCTGGGATAAACAACTGAAAAAGCCAGTGGGATATTTTCTACCATGCTGACACATGCCACTATTTAAAGGGAGGCCTGACCCGGGGATGTGGACTCTGTTTTCAGCAAGCGGCTTCAGTGTGTGGCCGGAGCAGGGACAGAGCCTCACTGTTTATATCACTCACTTTACATATAATTTCATTAGTATTGTAGTTATTACTGTTGTTCTTCTCTGAGTTGTTCTATTAAACCGTTCTTATCTCAGCCCACAGGTTTTCACCTTTTTTTTTCTCCTGATGCTCTTCCCACAATGCAGGGCAGGGGAAGGTGGGGGCCAAGGTGGGGAAGCCGTGGGCATGAGGCTTCGTGGTGTTTATTTGCCAGATGAGGTTAACCCACAACAGAGGATATTGCACAAAAACTCTGGAGGGGATTTTTAATTGGTCAGAGGACAAACTAGTTTGAGAATAAACAGGATAAATGAATGGTAGATACGAAAAGTCATATGAAAATAAAATTAACTGTTAATTTAGATGGAACCATTTATTCCATGAGGATCAATTACTGAGCAAGATCTATAAGCACCAGCAATAGTCTTTCTTTTTCTTTGGCTGGATGTAGATTTGTTTTACAGAGAGTGAAACAACTTTGAAGAAGAGATTCAGGATAAAATTATATCCCTTTTGTCAATCTGATATGATAATCTAAGTTTTACTCTCTGCTCTGTCTTCTTTTCTGATCATGACCTCTTTTTTTCTGGGAATCTTCTGACCCTGCCTGAATGAGTTTCCTAAAGTGATCAAAAAGTAACCTGACAGTCTATTTTCCTTTCATAATTGGTGCATTGGATTAGAACAATAGATTGAGTTCCAGAGTCACTTCAAAGAAAGATTTAGAAGTAAGCAAATGGAAAAATGATGTAGGAAGGAAGGAGAACAAGCAGCAGCAACTGGTGAACTGTTAGATTATCTGAGACATAAAATAGAAATTTACTCTGAGAGAAATTATAGAATTGTTAATAATTCAGTGTTATAATCCACTGACAGATAGCTTTATATCCAAATTTTGATTTAGAACCATGGTCTGGACCACAAGAAAAGAAAAAAAGGAATGCATTTCATTTTCCTTTATCCTTGATAAGTGTTAATCATCAGACAATTTACAAAGTTCACTTTGTGTTTATTATAGAATAACCTAAAACACTGAAATAAACCAATTGTGCTGATAACATTTATCAAGCCCCTCCTTGCTTTTCCCCCAATATCAGACATACAATGATTTTCCTGTTGCTTTCACTGACTTTCTAGAACATGCAATTTTTTTATGCATAAGTGAGGTGGAATTTATAGATGCTAGCATCTACTTAGCTCCCACAACTGAATGTTCATGTTATTCCTAATGGAGGCTTCATCTGAGCAATATTGCAGATCAGCTCTTTTAAGTGCTCAGGTCAGCATGAGGAATCTATTTGTGGTTTCTTACAAAACAAAACTGACACTGAAGACTCATGTAACATATCACAGGGTAAGGCAGATCATCTGGCTGTATGATTGTCCAAAAAATCTTACTGCTAGTCCTCCTTCATACTGTGATCTTGTTGCTAATATTGGAATATTTGCTTGAGGTGTTTGGAGGCATTATTGGCAGTATCTTGAAGAAAAAGTCTTGCAGAAAGAGAGGAAGGGGAGTTAAATCTGAAGCAAAACAATAATTTTCTACACTAATCCTGGAAGCTGACTTGCTTTCCACAAGAGTTCGGAGGAACTGTGAACACTTAGGTTTGTTTCTCCTGGACTTTCTTTGTATAGTGTGCTTTCAACCTGTAATGATCCAAAAGAGTCCTATTTTAGTGGTCCAAAAGAATTGTAAGGGTACTGAAGTCAGCAACATTTTTCTATCAGACTGAATTTCGGAAAAGATTAAAGAGACTTAATGTTTTAAATTTCTGGAGTTTCTGGTTCTGTGTACTACCTGAAAAAGGCCTTCACTGATACCTCATCTCTAATATGAGACAAAATGCTTTACACTTTTCGAGGTGTTACCTAAATACTATCTCGTTTTGGTTCTTCAGGAACCAAATTGACTGGCTCAGACAGAACTATGGAAAGACGAAAAAGAAAGGGTTACTTATGAACAGATTGCATATCATTCTAACAGTGTGGCTTGCATGGTTTAATATAATTGCTGATTATTTGCATCTATAAACAAAAGTGGATTATTATATTACACGCAGTCAAAATAGATGAAACAGCGGGACACTTTTCAGTTAGTAGCTTTTTTATGCCAAAATATGTGAGGTTTTTCTTTGACTCTTGCAATTCCTGCTGAGATAGAGATAATATCACATTTTGGAACAGTCTTTAATAACAGTCCTTCATTTCTTTATACATAAATGAAAAGTAAACAGGAAATATATCTTGTTTATACAGAGGTAA
Organism: Coracias cyanogaster; assembly: GCA_033124195.1. NCBI lineage: Eukaryota > Metazoa > Chordata > Aves > Coraciiformes > Coraciidae > Coracias > Coracias cyanogaster. Next base: position 9,349 of record JAVSBS010020301.1, on the reverse strand, counting down.
TTTAAAAGTGTCTCCTAATTGAGCTTCTCATATTGTACTTTGTATTTTTATTTATACCTGTAGTAGTTTTAGCAAAATCAGTCATGTTTGAATGAAAATGTAACTTTTAAGAGAGGATATAAGAAAGAAAGGGAAAAAAATGTAGAATAAGAGCCTTTGACATTTGTAACTTCAAGCTAACACAGTTGAAGCACATAAAAAAAAAATTCTTCTTTTCAGTTTTTAATTAAAGGGAGGTTTGTGATTTTTATATAAGTATTTATTTATTTATAAGTATTTTAAATAACAATGTGTATTAAGTTACACAAAAAGCAGCATTATTTTATTATTTTCATAGGTTGTTATATATGTTTAATCTACCCTTACCTTTATTTAATTGAAACTTATTCAAAATACAATTCCCAGGAGGAAAAAATAAGTCAGATAATGAATGGTCATACCTCCCAACCTTCAGTGTTATTTTGGTATTTTTGGCTTTGTCTTTATGGATAACAATGTGATTTACACATAAATTTAGTGCTAATACTTTCTTTCCTATTACATTGTGTGATTAGAATTGTATCTGAATCACCTCTGTGTAATGACTGCAATATATGTTCCATCAAGGCTTAAATTGTCAAACATTTTTATTTATTTAATTCAGTCATTAGAGACCTGCATTTTTAGCAAATTTTAAAGGTTTTTTTTAAGAAACTATTTTTAGAATTCTAATGTAGTCTTCAGATTCTATTTCCACTTCTGCACCCAGTAAAATTTTTCCATTAACTTTGACTAGCCAAATGCTAGAATAGAAGAAGCTTGCATATAAATAAAAATTCTTAATGAAATCACTTTATAGGTGGAAAAAATCTTGGCCTATTTTATTATTTTTTCTTACAGTAGGGTAAAAAAAAATAGTGATGTCTTCATATAAAAAGATTTAAAGATGAAATTACACAGGTAGAGCCATATTTACAGGTGTGAGATGCATAAGTACACATTAGCATAGGCTTTCTATTACTGTATACTTAACAGGAACCTATTTCCTATATTTTAAGTTACACACTGTCGGTTACTTGTCAATAACACCTCATTAACCTGAGTTTGACAAGTATGATATAGATCTTTTGAAGCAAAGGATCTTTCTTACTCTAAAAATCCCAATAGCAGAATTTCAAATAAACTTTTATTTCCTCAATTTCCATTATGCCTAGTGCTATAGTGACAGTTGTCACTAAATACAGATTGAAAAATAATTTTAAGATATTTATTAAAATTTCCAAATATTATTTGATTATAGCTAGCATGGAAAGAAACCAAGGACAGGTTTTTAAAGTCTTCATTCAATTCCCTTTTCACTTGCACTTTTGATGGTTATTATAAGCACAGATTAGTACTTAGCTCAAAGGTAAGATTTGTTACCATATGAAATAGTAGGGGTCATAAAAATATAGCAATTTTTTCTTTGTTCAACTAAAGTAGCACTTTAGAAAAACTCAGCATGGAATTTATTCTCTTGAATGCTGTGTGTAAGGAAATGTATCACTGTTATGCGTATAACCATTAAACCTTAGCTTTCCCTTAGGGCCTGATTCCAACAGCTTATTCATGTATAGTTTTAAGTAACTTGCTCAACATTCATTTCAGTACTTTAAGGAATAGATTATGCTTTAGCCTACTGCTATTTTTTTTTTTTTTTATAACAAGGTAACAAATATTTCTTTCATAATGACCACAGGTAATGTATTATTTAGCTCAGACCAAGCTGTTATGAAAACACAGAAATACTGAGTCAAGAAATGAGAGACAATTTGAATGAAACAAATGAGTCCCAATGCAATTATTTTAAGGTAGATATACATATATATACATGTGTGCAAGTAAAAGTATGATGGCTGTTTATTACTCAGGAATAACAAATATACTGTAGCAATTCAGTGGTGGTAGAAATAAAATGCAGCCATTTCCACATATTTCCCAAAGCATGGTAAATCAACAATCGGGAATATTTTGTAGGAAAGTAGAATGCCAAATGTATAATTCAAGGACTATGAAATGCAGCATTACAAAATGTAATTTTTCTATAACCCACCACGATTAGTGCTGTTTAGCAACAATGCAACTGCAATGTTTTCATTAACCCTTCTTTCTGCACATGACCAGAAGCATTTAGAATTAAAACTAATTTTAGATTTACTCATGTACTTACCCAGAAAAATTATTCTGAACCTCCCAACACACAGTACTCCTGTTTGCCAGTGCTCATACCCTTCAGAGATTTACCACTTAGTATCTTGCAGAAACCTACCTAGCACCGGCATTTTCTTCTTCTGACAAGAAGTAGCTATATTGGTCACCATGGCCTATGATGCTGGAGTCCCTTATGGCTCTTCCCTGTAAAACTCTGCTTGGTCCTTTGAGGGACAGAGATTCCTTCTCTCTCCCCAGCTTTCTCTTTGGCCTGTACTTTCCTCTGTGCTTCCAGCCGTAACATAAATTGCTGTCCTCCTTGCAAGCAGGAATTTGTTAGATATAACCTCTACATCTTTTTCAATAAACAGGAAGAATGATCTAAGAATAATTCACAACTATATGGTTAATGAGCTGGAAATATCTTGCTTAAGAAATGAAAATAAATAAAATAATGCGCTTTGACTTTAAACTCATTTGCGTGATATATATCTTCAAAGGTCCTTTGCAGGTGTAAAAAAAATCTTACTCTTCAGAATGAAGCTGAAAAATTGCCATTCTTCTCTTTATTCCATACAAATTGGTATTGTCTTAACTATTGCGTACAAATATGTGTCACCCATGTATTAGTATTATTAGTATTTATTTTTTAGGCACTTTGAATTTGTAAGGAAGAACTTTTTCAAAACAGCCAACCAGTGTAAAAGAGCTTTCTTTTCTCTTCTAAACAATTCCACTGCTTTCATTAAATGAGTTACATTTACTATTTTCTTCTCCCCTCCCCCCCCCAAAAAGTGGCAAATAAATCTATAACATATGATAGATACAACACGTGATATCTAACTGATATCTAAACAGATACAAAATGCTTTGAACTAAACTATTAATTAACATGTATATGTCAACTTACAGCAGGTTTTCCCTATCTGTATATGTTCATAAATTTAACAATATATTTCCGTCTTCCAGTCAACCTAAATGATTCCCAAAATCTATTCTGTTTCTTTTTCCAATGTTTCTGCTCCTATCCATGGACAATACAAAGGAGGCAAATAAGATTTGACTTACTTGGTTTGAAATACATAAAGATTTGGAGAAATTAATGTTCCTAAGATAGTGCTTTTCAATCTCCCTAGCATCTGCTTTTTAATTCCACAAAAGAGCAACTGGCTCCTGCCACGGGCAATGATTTTTGCTACGTTCATGGTTCCTAGTACCATGCACCAGAAGTGCTTCTCCAAGGTGGAGGAGATCAGCTCAGAAGGTGAACTTCACTTCTCAGTTTATAATTGTTCTCAGTAAGGCTAGTCACTGTGCTGTCTGCTTTCATAGAAGACTTGAGTTCTGCAGTTCTAATACGGCCTAAACAGTTTGTTCTTAAGTATTCATGTTTATTCTTCATAATTATTCTTTTTCTGGAGGTGTTAGCTAGAAAGCTTTTGATCACTGAAGCTTCCTTTAATCTCTGCAAGAAAACCTCATAACTCTTTACTTACCCTTCCACAAGGCACTTAAAGAATAAAATGTTGACTTTCTTTGTCCAGCTGCTTTGACCAGCTGCTACCTGCTGGTCTAAGCTATCAAGCTGGTCTCACTACTAATCACCTCTTCAAAAGCTAGTCAGGATGACCATGTCAGTCTTTGCTGCGTTTTATAGCTCTCAATTTCTCTGATAAATTATAAATATGTAGGATGGACAGACATGCCGGTTTAGCACTTCTTACCTTGCACATCAATGTGAGGCATTAAATCCAGTAGAAGGTGCGCCAGCTTCAAGATTCCTGTTCCATAATGGATCACAGAAGAACTAATTCACTAAAGTGAGTTATGAAAAGAAAGTTTGACACAATCTGGTCTTACCTATATATATTTTTTTAAGAATTCCCTATTACAGTAAAAACCTTTCTTAAGGTTGTCATCTTTAGTCCATTTACTTGTATTTTTGGTTTAAAAACATCTGTTCTAAGTATCACAGAATCACACAGAATCACAGAATCGCTGTGGCTGGAAAGGACCTTTGACATCATCAAGTCCAACCATTATCTGTGTCTACCAGACCACTTCTACACCATATCCCTGAGCAAAACATCTAGACGGCTTTTGAACACATCCAGGGTCGGTGACTTAACCACCTTCCTGGGCAGCCTGTTCTTGTCCTTGACGACAGTTTCACTGTAGAAGTTCTTCCTAATGTTTGACCTAAACCTGCCCTGAAGCAACTTAAAGCCATTCCCTCTTGTTCTGTCAGTTGTGGCGTGTAAGAAGAGGTCAACACCTGCCTTCCTACAACCTCCTTTCAGGTAGTTGTAAAGAGCGACTCAGCCTCCTCTTCCTCAGACTAAACAACCCCAACTCCCTCAGCCGTTCTTCATAAGGCCTATCCTCAAGACTCTTTACCAGCTTGGTTGCCCTTCTCTGCATCCTCTCCAGAACCTCAATGTCCTTCTTGGGTACTTTGTGCCCAAAACTGAACACAGTACTCAAGATGAGGCCTCAAGAGTGCTGAGTATAGTGGGATGATCACTTCTTTGGTCCTGCTGACCACACTATTCAAAATACAAGCCAGGATGCAATTGGCCTTTCTGGCCACCTGGACACACTGCTGGTTCATGTTCAGTTGGTTGTCAATCAACACCTCCAGGTCCCTCTGAAGGGCCTCCCTACCCTACCTACCTACCTACCTATTGGTTGAAAGCGTTAAAATACTTGCCTTAGCATGAACACAATATAGGTTTAGACGGGTTTTTTTGAGATGAGGGGGGAAAAAAAGAGTTCTACTTTCATAATTTATGATTTCTTTGTGACAGAGTATAAACCCTCAAGTGTTCAACCGGCCTTGAAGAAAAGTTCTAACAAATTAGGCATTTATTTTTGCCTTGTGGGTGTCACCTATTGGGCTTTCTAAATGCTACCGAGTATTACGTTATTAACCTTTTACTTAACTAGGATATCTTTGCATATTCAATTGATACATTTTCAAAAATATGATGTGATATTTACCATTGTTTTGCTGCTATTAGCTCGTTCAAAGTGTTGTCTTTTCCTTACAGAGAAATAAAGCAATGATGTGAGATGCTATGAAATATAGTTGCTAGACTCTGCTCTTGTTCATCCATGTATTGAAGAGCACTATGGTAGAAAATCAATCTGAACAGTTTGATATATGTTCAGTACTTTACTTCAGTACCTTTCCTTTTTTTTTTTTTCCCCATAATTCTGTCATATCTCTCATGCTGGCAAGGTATTGTTAGTACCTATAATAAATTTAGACAATAATATGATACTGAGAAGAATTTGTCTTTATATCAGTTCCACAAAATCTTGTATTTCAGATACTATCAATAATTCACAATGATATAGACTTTTTCTAATATCTCAACATAGTTTATGGATAATAATTTACCTTTTAATAAATTTGCAAGATGCTGTACATCAATGTTTGAATGACTTATTAAGAAAATATAAGAAACAAACTGAAACAGCTTCTTTCTTATTTCAATTCCAGCTGTGTTTTGCTTTACCAGTTAAGTTATTGTCCAGTTTAACCAAGGTTACTTAGGAAATTATTGGTAGAATTACATATGGATAATTGAGCTGTTTTAAAAAGATTACCTGAAATCTAAATTTAAGTTTAATTTTAACAATGAGTTCATACTTTCTCTTGGAATCAACTTTTTTTTTTTTTTAAGAGAATCAATGTTGTTGTCTGTTTGTTTGTTTTTTTAATGGAATTAATTTTTGTTTAGTAGCAAAATTAATTCTAGTTACATAACTTGGCAAATTCCTTCAGTTGAATGGAGACAAAATATTGAAACCACCTCTTTCTGACTTTGGAAAGTTTATCTTCCATCTTGATTAAAGCAAATGTGGTATACTTTAGAGTATAATGAAAGAAATGATTGAGAATAGAGAGTTTGCACATACTACTACTGAAGTGACATTTTACAGAGGTTGTTAAGGACTGAATCATAGAATCATAGAATCATTATGGTTGGAAAGGACCTCCAGGGTCATCAAGTCCATCATTCATCCCAGCATCTTCCTAACCACTAGACCATAGCCTCAAGTACTACATATACTCGTTCTTTAAACACCTCCAGGGATGGTGACTGAACCATCTCCCTGGGTAGTCTGTTCCAGCACCTAACCACTCTCTCAGTAAAGAATTTCTTTCTAATATCTAATCTAAACCTCCCCTGATGCAACTTGAGGCCATTTCCTCTCATCCTCTCACTAGTAATTTGGAAGAAGAGACCAACATCAGCCTTGTTACAACCTCAAATCACTTTTTCTTGAGCAATGGAAATGTATGCAAAATAAATACTACAGACACAGGGTAGATTCTACTGCTGTACTGCACTTTAAGTGAGCATTCTTATACAGAGGTCTTCTGTGGAACGTACCAAGGTTTTTTTATTATTATTCAAAATAAATTAACAGCCATTCCTTTGTGTATTTCTCAAAAGGCTGCGGTTATGAAGGGAAGAGCCTATTTGGACTTTCTCAGGAGTAGGGCCTGGGGGTATGGGCATATGAAAGAACTTAATAATATTCCAGAAATGTACAACTGATTCCTATAAACTTCCATAATTATTGAATCAGAAAGATATATTGCATTAAAGGTTGCTCTGAAGTACCACTATGAGCTTATTGATTCACTTCTCAAATAGACTTCATTTTCTTCTTTATGATACACGCATATCTATATGAAATGCTGAAAACTGTACAAAGACACTTGTCCAAAATAGTCTCATATAATTTTCAGTGCTTTCATAACTGATACCAATAATTGCTGATAGTCAGTTTTATGAAGTGTTTCACAAAACAGAAATTGAAATTTCTAAATGTTACAGTGCAGCATCTCCATTTTCTTTAGCCAGAAAACAGTGTAGGTACAGGTGACATCTAAGTTATTTAATTAACATGATAAAACAGTTAATTTGGAAGAAACAAACTGAATTTCAAGTATTTTTTGGCAGAAAGTAATCTTTTTCTGTGGACAGTTTCAGTAAGATGAAACACTTATTTTAACACTTGACCAAGTTTTATGCAACAAAAATGCATTTTTCTCAGTCAAAGACTCCTGGAGCAAGTGGAACTCAGTGTTGTGGAATTGATGTTGATGGCTACCATGATGGCACACTGGCAGCAACGGTGCACAAATTAAGACTTTCTTGTTCCTATCTATGAACTAGTTCATCAGTTGAAGAGCCAAGGAGTGAGCCAAGAGATGAGCAAGATTCTGTCATCCTATAACCTGTAACCCTATAATGCCAGCATGAAAGTCTGATGGAGAGTGGAAGTTAACAGTGGAGCATTGTAGTCTGAACAAGGTCATAACAGCACTGAGAGCTGCTGTACTGGACATATTAGAACTCCAATATGAACTGAATTCCAAGGCATCCAAGTAGTTTGCCACAAATTATATTGCTAATGGATTTTTCTCAATTCTTTTGGCAAGAAAATGCAGCCTATATTTTGCTTCCACTTGGAGGGATATCCAATACCCTTGGAATGTGTACGTCAGAGGTGGAAGCACAGTCCTACCATTTGTCATGGATTAATCCACACTGCACTGTAACAAGAAGATAACCCTGAACATCTGCAATACATCGATGATATAATTGTGTAGGACAACAAGGCAGAATAACTGTTTGAGGAAGGAAAAAGAAGAATTCTGATTATACTAAAAGTAAGGACTACTTAAGAGATCCGGTTCTTGGGAGTCAAGTAGCAGCTTGTGAGCCCTCTCTATTGACAGACTGGAGAGAACAACTTCTTTGAGTATGGCCTTGAGCAAAAACAAGGCTTCAAGCAAATCAAACAGAAGATAGCTTGAGTGGTAGCCCTTTGACCCATCCATACAGGACCATATCTGCAAAATATGAACCACACTGCAGGTGGAGAGCATGGCCTCACCTGACACAGCAGGAGAAACCTGAAGTCAGCCTCTAGAGTTCTGGAGCCAGGGTATTGAAGCCCACTACATCCCAACTGAAAAAGTGATACTAGCAGAATATGAGGGAGTTCAAAGCACTGCAGAAGTTGTTGGAACAGAAGCACACCTCCTCTTGGCACCATAATTGCCTGTGCTAAACTGGATGTTCAAAGGAAATGTCCCCTCTAAACATCATGTAACTGATGTTATGTGAAGTAAGTAGGTAGCACTGATTATGCTATGAGCTTGAATGGGAACCCCAACTACACAGTAATCCTGGAAGAGGTCAGGGACTTGCTAGAAGACAAGGATTTTGGAGCACCACATGAAGAAATGACTTGTACCCAAAAAGCACCACAATATAATGAGTTATCAGAAAATGAAAGGCATTATGCTCTGTTTACTGACATTATGATCCCGTCATGTGGTAGAAAAGCATTAGAAGTGGAAAGCTGCTGTGTGGAGTTCCACACAACTAGTCACTGAAGTCATTGAAGGAGAAGGAGAGTCAAGTCAGTTTGCAGAAAAGAAAGTCATCTAGCTGGCTCTGGAGATTGCTGAGTGGGCAGTACTCTTACATTTATACTGACTCACGGGTGTGTGGCAAACACCCTGTGAGGGTGGCTACAGCAGTGGAAGCAGGTTATACAGAGGTAAACCTATGTGAGTTTTCATTGTGGAAAGGGATTGCTGTCTGGGTAGAAAACATTGCTGTGAAGTGTCAGGTAGACGCTCACCACCCTGCTACCACTCTAGAAGACTGAAACAATGAAAAGGTAGGTCAGGCTGTCAAAATCAAAGTGATTCAGCTGGATCTGGACTGGGAATGTGTCTTGGGTTTGGTTAGGATAGGGTTAATGTTCACAGTCAGCTGTGAGATGCTGCAGCTGGGAGAGGCCACAGCAGGGATAAACAACAGAACCAGCCAATGGGATATTTGATACCATACTGTTGTTTCTTCTCTTTGAGTTCTTCTATTAAACTGTTCTTATCTCAACCCACTGAATTTTCACCTTTTTCTTCCTCCCAGTTTTCTTTCCATGACACAGGGTGTCGGGATCCGCCCCCTAGATGTCCAGGGTCCGCCCACCAAGGGATGCGGTCCACCCACCGGGGTCCCAGACCACTCCCCCAAATGGAATCTGGGGCGTGGCACCTCCCTCCGAACTTCCGAGCGATTACAGGAACCAAGAAACACCCCCTTAAGAAAAAATATATATATTTATTTATCCAAGGCAGCTA